>JAUJYS010000620.1:0-21744 GCA_033995665.1 Melogona broelemanni
CACATATCTCCAAAGAGACACGAGGGTGCAGTATTCCTGTAGTGCACTAGGCGCTACGGTGAATAATAATAAAAAAATAACATATCTTGTTCGACATGCAGAATGCATGGAATTGCATACCAAATATAAATAAACTTTGGAACGAGGACAAATTAAGAGATAATAATATTACGGTTTCAACTTGATTACGATTTCGACAAAAGAAAACTAGGAATAACTGTATTTTTTTTTTAGAAGGGTTGTCAAAGTAGACACGGAAAAGCTTAACTTTGTTTCGAATGATATATAGCCATTGCAAAACGAATTAATGAATTTGCCGACACTCCTTGCGATCTGCAGATTTTGCAATTTTATCTGGCCGTACTTCCGATTTCTCCTCATATACGTGTTGTCGTTTTATAGGTTGGGTTTATTGCTTCGGCGCATGTGTAGGGGCCGCAATTGACAAATCGGCATTTCGATATTCAGAGAGTAATGTCTTTTCCTTTAATTCAGTTACAAAAATGTATTATTTTAGTCTTAATTCTTGTCAAACATCTGAGATACCAATGAATGTTATACTAGAGATTAATTATCATTTGTCATAACGCACGAAGTGATTCTTTTCGACAACACGAGACTAACATCGGGACATTGTTTATTTTCAAATCAAGATTTGCTTTCAAATTCCGTAGCCACAGTATCCAATATTACAGGATTGACGTAAAATATATTTAGCCGTATTCATGCGAACGAAATCGGGTTACATTATTGTCACTAATTTAAAATCGACACGACAATATATCTATATTCTGTATACACTGGCATTTGATTAAATCCACATTAATTGATCCACATCAATTGATCAATTAAATCCACATCAATTGATTAAATCCACATTAAATCAGAATAAATATTTCACTGCGCTACTCTTTAAAAATAAACGATATCAGTGACCATAAGTAAAGCGAAGTATTCGCTTCGGCCCAAACGTCGACGAGATATAAATGACGAGCTGTTAATTGTATCAAAATTTGATCAATCCACATTTATTTAAAAGAAGAATAATTCCACTGCGCCATCTCTTTAAAAAAAAAAATTAACAACAGAAAATTAAATTTCTCGTAAGTCAAGCCCATAAGGCGAAAGTAAAATACAGTAACGATAGAGCGCATCTCAATTTTCACATTATTTTGTTAGACGCTTTGTCGCTGGGCACTATTTGGCCGCAGCATCTTTTCAACAGTTTGTTTTGCCACCGGATAGCGCCATTGGAGATCGTGGTACAGCCCAAGGATAGCCTCGGTGGGCGATAGCAGTCGCGCGCGTCGGTCTAGGATTTTATTCCAGGCGCGCTCTACTGATATTCCTAACGGATCGTGACATAATTGTCTCCGACGCCAGACTATTTTTGCCAAAAATTAAAAAGTAAATTTGAATAATATTATCAATTTTTTTAAGAATATAATAGCACTCGAGAGAATTTCAGTTTTTAAGTTTGTATTATATAACTGAAAATTAAAAACAGATAAAACAGATACTACAAAATTTTGTTTTGTGAAAAAAACAAAGTTATGCTTTAATTATCGTTTAGTCACCCCTCATAGCCAGTGTCTAGATACGGCTAAGGGGTGGCTGAATTTTTTAAGAAAATATGTATTTTTATTATTTTTCTGTCAATAAATAACAAATAACAAGTCGAAATAGCGATGAATGGATGGATTTTAAAAGATGCAATGTGAGATTACCAAAAAACTATCAAACGAGACAGTGATATAAATCGACGATGACACGTGTAGAAAAAAAAAATTTATTTTAGAAATCAGTTCTTGTCAAAATAAATGTTAAAACATTCAAACAGACAATGAACATGGTGAAAATACATAAGAAAATCCTTTACGTATTTTGCGACACAACCTGAGAATCTTGGCACGTTTAGAGTTGTCGTAAAGCGGATTGTCCACACCTAAAATAAACAATGCAAACCGAATCTGCTGTCACAGGCGTTTATAAACGTGACCGAACACAATAATAATACTTAAAATAACATTATTGAATATTTAAAAAAAAATAAATACTGAACGCGACAAAATAAAAATACAATTTTAGAATCACACAATTCGGAGACATTTGAAAATTACTATAGAAACATTCGACATGACCACTGATTTTACAATGCTTCTTACACTGCCCCACGCATTCCGCCCTTTTAACGAATTTCAGCACTTACGGTCCAAATCCGGATCGAACGGCGGCGAAGTTTCGGGACAGGCCAATACCACCTCTGGAGCGAACAACTCAGACTTATCAACAGCAACTGCTACAGGCGATGACAAACAAGGGAATTATATTAATATTTGAATCTTACATATTTAAAAAATATTTAATAAGACAAAATAGGGCTATTTAATCAATAAATTAGTTTATGCGTACTTATGACGCCTACCTGTTTTACGGCCCAATTTCGAATAGAAACTGGTTTTGGGCGAGCAGATCGCCGTGGGAGGTGGGGCGCGGAGGCCAGACAAGTCCTCACCTAGAATGAAACGTATCAACTATCATATACGAAATCAACATATTGCAATTACAACGTTTTATGTCATCTCCCACGTTGATCACCTTTAACGGTACTTACAGTCCGATACCGAATCTAAAATTGTATCTGTCGAGGAATCTGAAATTGTAAATGTACGAAATCAACATATTGCAATTACAACGTTTCATGTCATCTCCCTCGTTGTCCACCCTTTAACGGTACTTACAGTCAGATTCCGAATCTGAAATTGTATCTGTCGAGGAATCTGAATTTGTATCTGTCAAGGAATCTGAAATTGCAAATGTCGAGGAATCTGAAATTGTATCTGTCAAGGAATCTGAAATTGCAAATGTCGAGGAATCTGAAATTGTATCTGTCGAGGAATCTGCAGGCGGGAGGCAGAGGCTTGGGAGGGCAATAACGGATTTTATCAAAAAAAGTTTAAGTAAAAAAAAGTCTAAGTTTTAATCACTCTAATTTTAAAAATTACTCATCGCAAGTCAACACTCTAATTTTTAAGTCTACGCAATTGGACAAGTTTGTTTGTTTGTTTGTGCACAATTTTTTATACAATGCAAAAAAACTGTCAGCACCCCAAAAAGGGGGAATTTATCCACACCTTAGTAACATCTAAATGCTGACTATGAGTAAAATTTTCATACACAAAAATGCGTTACAAATACATGTAAGACAAAGTATCAATAATGGTGGACATTTGACTAACTTCGGACGGCTGTCGTGTGTGCCACCCAGGCGCCGGGATCGATAGGTCTGACGGGTTCCGTATGCAGTATGGTAAAATAGCCTTTGGGATTCAAGTCCCAACATTTGGCCACCACCAGTTTGATTGGCCTGGTTAGAAAAAATAAAAAATGAGCATCAGCACGCGATTTGAAAATCAAACGGCGGTCGTCTCAGCAGCAACCGTAACAGTAAGACAATTACCCGGGCTTGAGAACAAAGTCCCGTAAAACGCGGACGGCATTGTCTTTAAACTTGATGTCTTCAAAGTTGATGTCGTTCACTTGTAGAATCTTGTCTCCGGGCTCGATCCGACCATCCAAAGCTACGGCTCCACTACGTATAATAAACAATAATTTATTAAACAACTCAGCCAAACCCAAAAATAATTTCATCAAATCGACGACAGTAAAGAAAAATGAAAGCATCGTCCAATCCACAAAAAGACGGGTGAAACAAAATTGTCAAGAAAAAAAATAATGTGCCGAACACCACAACATCAACACAAAAAAATAATAATGCACTCACCCTTTAATGATCGAGCCCACATAGATGCCACCATCGCCACCCATGTTGGTCAGAGGACCAACAATGCTGATACCCAAAAATTTTACAGTATCTGTAGAAATTAAAAAAAAAATGAGAAACGAAAACGTTAGCGGTAGGTATTATTTTATGGAAAAAGTAAATGGAAAGCGATTGTCAAAAGCGAGAGTACGTACCCGTGTTTAGTGTCACGGTGATAACATCGAGAGACATTGTGGAATCAGTGATGCTGCTGAACGATGACGTCTATAAACCGTACACAAAAAAAAACACAATCGCCCAAAAATTTGAAAAAGTGAACAATTCCACAGTTGCCGGGAAATTAGAAAAGCGAATGGCTGACTAACCATGCTCATTTGCAGTAGCTGGTGCTTTCTTCTTCTCCGACGGTGTCTGGCGTGCAGCTGCGAGACGCTGCTGCGTTCGGTGGTGTTAGATTTTCTACATCGGGTGAGAATATTAAAAAAGTTATTTGATCTTGATCTTGCTGGGCCACTCGATATGCGATACTTGAACGTTAATAGGTACCGGCTAGTGGTGTCGTCCTTCGCGACGTGACTACTCCGGAGCTTGTCGTGTCCATTGATACTAACTTCTGTGATTCCCTTATCAGAAACCAGCTATAAAAGAACCAAACAGGGCCAACCACCCCATTAGATTATGGAAATGGCGGCAGTTTTTTTACGGCAATGTTTTGGTCTAAAAACACTTCCATTGCCATCCATTTATCAATTCGTCAATGCTTTTAGATTTCTTAAGATTTCATTAGACGTTATAAGCACAAGCATAATAATAGAAGTAACGCTTGTCTTGGTTGGTTTGTCAGTTAACAACTTAGCACTTTGAATAAAACAGCGGCATTAAACAACTCACCCATGAAACCACTCTTCCATTCAAGCTGGGCAGTTTTTCATTGTCGTCAACAATTCTTTTCTTCACGACACTGAAATTTTAAATTATGGATGGAGATCAGTAAGAATTGCATGGTTCGTAAAACTCTTACACGTCAATGACCAAATCTCTTACCCGTCATAACTCTTACCCATCAAAACTCTTACGCCTTTTTCTTGGGGTTTTATAGCAAAAACTATTTTACGCGTAAGAGATTTAACGGGAAAGAGTTTTGACGGGTAAGAGATTTGACGGGTAAGAGTTTTGACGAGTAAATACCAACCTGGAAATTCAGGGAAATGAATTTTCGTAAGGAAAGGTCAACCAGGGTCATTGACTTAAAGAAAATGCAAAATCTAGTCCAATGATCAAAAGACAGGCAGTTAACAATGGGAACTTTCTTCCCCTTTAAAATTGGGTATCTGCATTCAAGTTTGGATCCAACCGGTTTGATCTAGTCAGTTCCAAACAGTCTGATCCAGTTTTGCTTACAAATTCCGATTAACCAGGCGTAAAGAATTCGATTAAATTAAATTACTTTTTTTTAAACTGTCCACCTAACCTAAGACAAAATATTTCACACTGAACGAGCTCTGGCGAGTAGATTTAGATTTAAAGTAGGAAAGACTAGAAGGAAAGACTAGAGAGGCACACAAAGACCAGCACACGCCGGTGATACTCAAAATTCATCGAATTCCATTCACCTTACCTACAACACATTTTTATTACCAAGTCTTGAATAAAAAATCATTTTTCTGTGTTTATTTGGATATTCCAAACACTAAGATGTGAAAATACTTGTCTCCAAGGGCGATTCCAGCCTTAAAAATATAAAGTCTACACCCATGTGAACCCAAGCGGTTTTTGCAAAGCCGACTCACCCAAAATCTTCATCGGTAGACTTGAAAAAGAACTTGAAATTTGGCAAAAACAGAACATTTTTGAAGTTGGCCAGTGTGACATGTTCGGGCGAGATGGGCAACTTCTCCAAATACGGTGTATCATCATCGTCGATGTAATAAAATATTTTTGTCTCCTCCATTTCGGGGGAAATCGAAATGATATACGAAGATATATGAGATATATATGAAGTGACGCGACGCAGGTTTAGTGTGGCCAGTGTCCGCCTGAATGAAACATAAGAAATGAAAGGATTTTCCCGGGGGAGGTACCCGGGATGAAACAGGAATGACAGGAATGGCCCAACGACACCGTAAATGGCGGCGCTGTTGACGCATGCGCAAAGGAAGCTAATGGGCCATAAAGTTTATAAGGTAAAGAAGAATGCAAGATATAAACCCATCGTTTAGACAAGCATAGCAGAATAGTAGCAATTATTTCACAATATAACTATTAAAAATGTGACGAAGGTGTCGTCCTTTAGAGGTAAGTAAATTCACAAACTATGATTGTTTGTTAAAAGACATATGTTTTCCAATTTGATTTCCTCCAGTTTTGGTACACGGACTTTGACTTTTACCCGTCTATCTCTTTGATGCTGACTGTCATTGCCTGAACTTCCGGCAATCAGAAATCCAATGAATATCGTTGAGTGAGGACAAAATGGGTGAACAAATATTGAAAAGGATTGGGGCACCCAATTATGATCCCGACAAATGTGAGTTTCGCCTTTTTGTTCCTTTGAACACGTATTGGTGGCTGACAAGTACAACAACGGTTATTTTACGGTAAAACGAGGCAAATTGGGACCGGTTGGAGTCACTTGAGGGCGGGGGCATTAACTGGAGGTGGGGCAGTGACCATGACCATTTCAATGAGCCCATAATGTGGGGGTTCCACATTGGACATAACCAAATATAATATATGAAAACCAAAAGGATAATAAAACACATAATAGTATTTTTGGCAGCACCTTTGGGAAATTAAATTTGGTGTTTGAAGAATGTCAAAAAATACCTCTAATTCCTAGCCCCTTTCATCTCCTTTTAATTCCTTTACTCCCTCATACCCCAAGTCACCTTAAATGCGCAAGCGCGGTGACAAATCTATCTAAATCTATTACATAGGCTAATTCTTTAAATCTTGTTTTGCAGTTGTTCACAGCTTGGCTCTCGAAAGTGATGGCGTTAGCGAGTTGTTAAATGTCAAACTCAAGGTACAGACACTGGCGGAAGAGACTAGCGGTCAACTGAAACGGAATGTCTACAAAAACTACAAGCAATTTATTGAGACGGCCAAAGAAATCTCCTGTATCCTTTACAATGTTTTGATTTAGTGCCACTCGAACCAGATGCACGAATAATCAACCACGAACCAAAGTAAAGTAAGTGATCGCATATTTTCTTGACCCTACTTTCCTCGCAAGATTTGGAGAGCGAGATGTATCAATTGAGTCACATGCTGACTGAACAGAAGGCCCTAATGGCTACTCTACTGGACACTTCGGTGGTTGGTTCAAAACCCCGGTCGGCTACCAACGAGCGGGTGGAGGAAACCAAATCGGAAGAACCCAAAAACACATTGACTTCCCTTCTTGAAAAAGTGGAGGGCTGTGCCGTGAGTATTCAATTATGAACCTATTTGGCATGTTTGGGAACTAAAAATTGGTAAACATCAAATTTGAGGGAGAAATCAATAATATGTTATCGTTAAACTCACAAGTAATATGTATTTTTTTTAGAGTATTGTGGACGTTCCTGGTCGTTTTTTGGTACACAGTGGCGAGCTTTCAGAGTTGGATCCAAATACCTTTGTGTACCTAACAAAGATACACGCTTTTTTGCTCAACGATTGTATGGTGTTTGCCGTCTGGATGCCAAACAGGTAATTGAAAAATGTCAAATTATTCCCATAAGACTTTCAATTTTTTAAGTGATTCGTAAAATATGAAGGACATTTTTCAAAATTATTTTTTTTCGTTGGATTTTTTTTATTATTATTTAAATTCACCGTAGCGCCTAGTGCACTACAGGAATACTGCACCCTCGTGTCTCATTGGAGATTTGTGAGGGGCAGGGAAGGGAAGAGGGATGGCAGCTGGAATAGCCAGACTGCAGGATCCACCCCTACGCTCTGGACTTTCTAATGGAAGCTCAGGGGTGACGCAAGTACCCCAGGCTAACGAATAAACGAAAGCCTGCGCCGGGAATCGAACCCGAGACAGTTGGCTTCGTAGCATGTCCCCATACCCACTGAGCTATCGGTTCGTACAATTTGATTGGTTGTGCTAATTTCTTAATTTTGCTACAGAAACATATTTTCATCCATTTGTATCTGTTGTATGTAGGAGTGGACCCGTGAAATACAAATTCCAAGTCTTGTACGAATTGGACAGCCTCCCAGTGGTCAACGTCAGAGACATACCGGAGGTCAAGAACGCGTTTAAAATACTCATTTTCCCCGAAGCTCGACTGTTCTTTTGTGAAAGTGCAAAAGTCAAGGTTAGATGATGCCAAATGACTACATCCCACTGGCCTCGTTGTTTTCTTGAATGTTAATTTTATACAATTTGACCTTCTAGAAAGAGTGGCTGGAAATTATCGAATCGACCAAGAAGCTAAAGCGAAATGTGGAAAGTGCCCGTCGCGAGTCTCAAATGGAATCCGTGCAAAACAAGGAAGAATCTCTCGATGCAAACAATCGTAAGGAAAAACTGAAACGGACCATGAGTCGTGCTTCGTACATGAGGGACTTCATAAAGAATGAAGGGTCCGTGACCAAGGATATACAAGGCAATAGTTGCATACAAGGCAACAGTTGTAAACGATCTTAATATTTTTAATATGCGTGAACATGAGGATAATAATAAGGGTTAACAAAGCTAGTTTTCCTCATGTTCACGCATATTAAAATATTAAGATCGTTTACAACTGTTGCCGTTTATATCCTTGGTCACGGACCCTTCATTCTTTATGTTTCTACATACGGCTCCTACGAACATCCATGAGGGATTTCGTATATTTGGAGTTATATTAACCTTAAAATTGTCTTCCATTTACCGTTGTCAGCTTTTTACGACGAGGAACAGGAAGATGACGGCGCCGCGGAAGACGAGAACCACAACCTATCCCTCGAGCTCGACCTCATGCCTGAATGGCTGCTAGAGTTGCCCGAAGATTTGGACGTGTGCATCGCGCAGCGGGATTTCGAGGAGGCCACCAATCTGATTGAACGGGCCAACGAGTACATTCGTTTGCACGGACGCGTCCAACAAGTGAAAGAAATGAGGTCGAAACACGCCCAGTTCAATTATACGTCTCCGGTTAACATTTCTTAAATTATTTCTCGTACTTAAAATATTGATATTACACCCGCTACTAGACCGAGAATCGATCATCGGATCAAGTTGCTTACAACCGAGTTGCAAAATGAACTCAAAGTGTCTCCCGACAAATCGCTTCAGGGTGGACCGAGGTCAGCGCTACGAGCAGTTTCTCTACTTATCAGACTCGGAAAATCGGCACAGGTAAGACAAACTGTGTACATTTTGCCGATATTTTTTCCTCCCAGCTTGGTTGCGGAAACATCATGACGATGCCGTTTCTCTCGTTCTCTCCTAAACAGGCCTGTGATCTTTTTCTGAGGCACCACAGCGCCATCATCAAGCAAGACGTCAAGCAACTGAAAATCGAGGGCGAAACCAATCTGTACATACGAAGGCTGTGCGCCGTGTTCTTCGCTCACGTGGTGGACACCTGCCGCAATCTGGAAGAGTATTTTCCGCCCAGTTGTATCTCGGCGCTGGTGGTGTGGGTGGAGGACGAGCTGCGAGGGTTTGTGGCCACGTTCGCTCGCCAAGTGTTTACTCCCCAGGTATCGCTGTCCTCGGTGGCCGAATGCGTGGCAACGGCTCGTGGCGAATGTCGCAAGGTAATAAATCTTTCGTTTGCGCCTGATCAGTCAATTTTACAAAGTGTGAAAAACAATGTGTCTAGCGTCAAAGAGGATCATTTATTTGAGCACTACAATGCTTTTTTTAAATTGATTTTTAAGCACATTTAAAGCAATTTTGCTCTAACAAAATTGCTATCATCATTGACAATGGTTAGATAAAATTAATAACATTTGTTTCGTCGTTTTGTGACTAGTTATCGGCGATGGGGTTAGACATGATGTTTCTCCTCGACAGTCTGATGCAACGGGACGTTGAGCGCGTATTCACAGAAGCCAGAGAAAAGATCTTGGAAGCCATTAAGCTGAGGGCCACGGTACGGTGAACTACATAATTTATCCGCATTCCCCTCGAGGATTCGAGAAACGCGGTTTTTGAACCAAATATTATTTTGCAGGAAGATAAGTGGAGACCGCTGAACCATCAGAGCAAGACTGGGCTAGAAAAATTCCTCTCTGACATGTCAGACATTGGAATTGTAAATATTCAAGAGTACGTTTATGGTAAGGACTTCACACTCGCATCGCAGCCGTGTTTTTTTTTTTTTGCTCGTTAAAAATTGACGCTAACGAGGTTATTATTGTTGCAGACGAATGCTGGGTAGCCCTGACCAGCAACACCATCCAATTTTGCAAGGCCTACCTCTCATTCGTCGACGATGCGCTCAACATGTACGGAGAGGCGATATGCTTGACGGTGGACGAGAGCCTTCACGATATCTTCCGGGCGCAGTTAAAGCACGCAGAGGCTAGCTCGAAAAAGGACCAGTTTAAAAATGACGTGAGTTAATCGCTCGAATCACGAATGATGCATTTATCCGATGCGATCGTCCCAAGTTATATTGTTCTTTACTGATTCAAATTCCAGGTCAAATTTATTCAAAAGAACGGGGCCTTTCTATTGAGCCACATCCTTCCTACGGCCGAGCAACGATTCCAAAAGCAGCTCGGCTACAACTGCACTTCTTTAGCCAAACTGCACCAAACGTACTCCTGGTTAGGAGGTGCCGGATCGCTTACCAAATATTCATCTGGTTTCGTCTGATGTAGTTGAGCAACATTTGTTTACCAATATTTATAGAAGTTATCATTTACAGTATATATATTACGGCATGTTAAATACGAGCATCTGGTAAAAATGTAAAAATGTTCCGCAATAAAAACGATGATTGTTTTGCAAAAATACAAATTTATGTGTTACTTATGATGTGAAAATAACAATGTTATGAACAGATGAGATTTAAAAATATGCATTGCACAATTACCAAAATATTTAGTTTTCGTCTTTTCGAGCACGCCATGGTGAAATTGTTTACTATTCAGGAACAGGTGGCAGGAACTAAAACTAAATGTTTTCATATATACTGCACTTGGGATGCATGTTTTTGGTGGCAGTATTGTGTATTCGAGCAGTCACGTGAACGTCACGGTTGCTTTTTCATGATTTAAACAAAAAAAATGCAATAGTTACCACACGATAGTTAGGCCGAAAGACAGCAGCTATTTTAAATCCAAATTAAAAATGTTAACGTTTTCCTAACAATGGCGACCGGCGCAAAGATTAAGAGACTCGCTCAACAAAACTGGAATTTCATAAACTCGTGCGCATATATTGATAACAAAAAGTGACAACTTATGACGCTCAACAGAAATTGGGTTGCTGATGAGGTGAATGTACACACAAAAACATGAGATATACTCGAATGACTACGCCACCACAAGTCTCCATTAGCTACACTATTCGTCTGTCACCTTGAACGATTTGACGCGCTTGAATTTGAACCTGGAAAACTGTAAATAGTGTGACCGTCCAGTGGTCGAATCAGTGGTGTGAGAAACGCCGGAAACGGTGGAGGCCTGAAATTATAAAGAATAACGCGGAACTATTTAGAATAACTGGGTAAACTCACATAATCCCAGTCACGCCCGAGCATTGGACAACCACCACAAAATTACCTGACTGTCGCACATCATTCCGACGCTATCCTGTAGCGCGTCCAATATAATTTTCTGATGGGCCTCGCCTATTTTCAAATGTGCCAGCATTTCCGCCTGATCAGGGGGATCGAGACAATGTAGTTGGGACAGTTCGGTGATCTTGTTTGTCGTGAAGATGTCCACGTAGGCCGACATGCCGATTGAATCGAGCCAGCTGGATAAGACATGATTCATTACAAATTCAGTAAATTATAAAATAATTGGAATAACTATAGTGGCAAATCTTTTACGAAACGACATTTACCTTTCAAGCGAGTCTGTGGGTTCAGTCTTGATCACAATTTCGTTACCGATAACGTTGCTGGCTCCGGGAACCCCTTCGCTGCAATCACAAAAATTGGCCCGACGTTTCAATGCAATCTTTATCAATGAAGTGACCACAGGCTCGCAAAAGTTTCAATATCGCGCCAATGATACTTTTAGGACCTTTCCTTTGCGAAGTCTCCAAAACGAATCCCAAACGTTTAACAAAATAATTCCGTAAAACAAACTGCCACTAGCCAAAGACACGAACCTGTGATTCACGGTTCGCCCGGAAGAGGCCCCCTGCGGTCTTGAGGCGTGAATGTCGGTCCTCAGCAACGACCTGCCGTGGGAGACGGGCGACACGCTCGTAGTGGACGCAGAAGGAGTCTCCGTCGAAGATAACAGTCTCGCTAGACCGGGCCTGTCCTGCTGAAGCACTTCCGAGGCGCCGAGGATCGCGCTTCTGGGGTTGGAATTCATTCTGTTGCACCAAATGGGGAAATCAACTTTGGGATCCGACAAATCGTTTGAAACTACTGCCACGTCATTAAATTGGCAGATACTGGGTAAACGTTGCACAACGGATCGGAAACATCATTTTTTTTCCGCTAAAAATAGATTTTTCCAACAGGAGCACCACATTGGTGGTTCTATACATTCTGGCGCTCTATTTATATTATATTTTCCCTTTTCTTCCTTCTGTACAATTTTAATGTCGGTTGGGCCATAAAAAAGATCTAACGAAACGGCATTAATCGGCGATGACATTTTTATTTCAAAAATACGTTCGTGTGATAACAGCGTAAAAAATAGTATAAAAACAAATTTTCGAATTTTGTGACTCGCACCATTTGATAATGGGAGACAATCCATTTGATGATAAATATAATACCACCCTTGGTACAGGGAATACATAACGATAAATAAAATAATTTGAGAAAGCTTGCAGCGAGCTGGGCACCGCTGCATTTTCTCTCAACGTAAATCAACGGTGCAGTCTTCTCTTTCCCTGCTGCTTGGACTTCGACCGAAGTCGCGTCTTGCTACCACCCTTGTGACCGACAAACACATCCGAAATGCGCCTGAAATGGACCAACGAAACAATTTTTTTTTAGAAATCGAACATTATTTTCCAAAACCAAAAAAAAATGATACAGAAAAATACTTGTAAACATTACGAATTAGTTGGTCCATGTCAGGTGGATTTCGTCGCAACACAAATTCCCTTAATTTTTCCCAAAATCCCCCGTTAATTTCCAAGGGTTTATCCCTCCCGAAAGTTTGACTATCAAATTTGTAAAAACAAATGTACTCACATTTGTTGGTTCCTGTAGGCGTTGACTGTATCCTTGGGAACCATTTCGGCCAACTCCAGGGCATCCCGCACATTCTTCAAAACTTCGTAGTTTGCCCTTCCTTTAATCTAGTAAAAAATAGTATCCTAACGGTTAGCTCAACCTTCATTTAAAATTGCAGTTGGGAGATAACGAAAAAATCATACGTGAAGCAGAAGAAAAACTCACTGTCAACGTGAACACTTCGTCGTCGTCCGATTTTAGCCGCTTGTTGGGTGGCGGCAAAACCGATATGATTTCGGTGGTGGTGGTCTGATTAACTAGAAAGATGACAAGACACAAAAAATAGTTACAAATGAGACGAGATCGCTCGCTTTAACCGCAGACAATACCCACACAATCATCTCATTAAATAAAATTAAGCACACACTAAATCAACGAGATAGATCGTTATTTAGAAACCAATTTTACCTCTTGGCGAGTATGTGACTGGTACACCGGCAAGAGCGGCCAACTTGCGCTCAATGTTGCGCTCCTCCGTTTTTCTGTCCCTTCCCGGGCAAGCGCAAATTCGTACGCGCAATGGTCGTCTACCCAGCACTTCACCACTGTTGTATTGAAAGAAACAATTCACGGGTTAATTCCAGACACTTTGATCAAGTCACAAAAAATTAATGTTGAGATAATATCAATGGAAAGCAATCACGTACAGGAAAAAGCCATAATCTGAATATGAACTTACTTTCTTTCGAGCGTAAAGATGAGCATTAGGGGACGCCTGTTCAAACCACCGACGCAAGAACCGAAACACATAAATCTGTAGAGGTACTCTGAGTTATCGGTTCCGGCTAAAAAATAAAACGTTGGAACAAATTTAAAATGAGCAACCCAACACGAAATAAATCTGGCAGGCGGTTCTCGTAATGTACGACAATATTAGTTTTAAAAAAAAATAAGCTTGGAGAAAAACGGCAGTTGCACGCCGCAAAAAAGCAAACAATTCTAACCTTGCGGCGGTTCAAAAGGCACTGTAACACTCGACCTTCCACTACCATCCGTCGTGTATTGGGCCAGCTCATTGTTGCACCTCACTAGATGATCAGGGGCAGAGTGTCCTGTACATAGATTAAAAAAATACACGTTAAAATGCATAGCAGTCCAACACACATTGCGACTATCTTGATCATACTGCTCAAAGACGGGCGCGCATAAGAAATACCAACAAAAACCCTTCCCAAAAAAATTGGCAGTACTTACCCGCGTTGCTGAGGTCCGACAGTTGGCAATGTGTGGGGCACCTCTTAACCACTTCAATTATATGCTCCGCCTTCTCGAATATAGGCAAAGCCCTAATGATGCATCCGGGCGGCGGCAAGCTGTCCACTTTGAAGCAGACGATGCAGCTGTGGCCCATATTAATGAACAATTTTTCCAGGGACTCAGAATACTGAAATTCATACAGGAATGACAATTTAGAGCGCATCAATGGCTGATTTGCTCTCAAATTAACAAGTACAAAATTAATGGAACATCGTAGCGAACCAAAGAACGAAAGAGAACCAAATTGACGTTTAAAATTGTTGCAGGTAAAATCTACTTACGGTCCACGCTGTACTCTTTGTCATCTTGACTGGCTCCTCCTGGAAAGCTATGTTGAAGTTGTACTTTCCCGGCCAGGTTTTGCTGTAAGAAAAAAATAGTAGTGTCATCATTGTTTACGGGTATACATTAATGCACACATTTCTAGTACATTACTACCTTAAATCTTCTGAAGTATCAAAAACATCTTCCTCAAATAGGACGAACTGGTAATTTTTTTTAAATCTTAGGTTTTAACACAATTTTAATGATGCTTTTGCACCATTTTATTTTACTGAGCTTTAACGTTCAGTCTTTCAAAAGAGTGCACATTTCTTTCGCCTGAAAAATTCCAGAGGTCTCGTCTAGAGTTGAATCCGCGATGATGAGTGTAATAATGCACAACGCTACTAACTTTGAGGGGATGAACGACGACGGAGTCGAGTCGGCCATGGGTTGTTCATGGTCAATCACTAAGCGATTCGGGCCGTGATCGACGGTAGGTGTCGGCGACTGTGAAAAAAAAAAAACCCATTATATCATTTTTAAACATGCACTTTACATTTGCAGTTAGGCATTTTTTTAAGGAACCAAATTGTTTGCGAACATTAGACCTACCTCGTGCTCCTTATACATCGACTCCACGTTGGCAATGTTAAGAGTCATTCCGTCAGCGCTCCACTAGAAAGAAAAATGACGAAAAAACATGAATTCCAAAGGCACAAACTAACGAAAGTACACAACATTTCTGATACATTAATAAAAGGGGCTCGCAGCCTTGCCGGTATTGCTGCGGCGGTCCCGGGTTCGATTCCCGGCGAAGACGCTCGTTTACTCGATCCCCAGAATACTGAATATTCTGCAATGGTTCATTACAGTAACGAGAAGAAAAATAAATATTATTACGCACAATTTGACAAACTATTCCAATGAAAACGATAGTTTGCGAAGTACTGCCAGCGAAGAAATAATCGTGCTAGAATCGATCGATCGCTTTTGCAGGAAAAACTCTTGTTCCACTACCACTGGACGTCACTTTGGCAATGAAGTTCGAAAAATGTCTATCTTACAGGTTAGAACTCGGTGCTTACAAAGTGACCACCCACATTACAGAATCTGAAAAATGCGTTGGTGCAGCGGCGCGGGGGCTGAAATGATTCACCGATTTCAGTAATATTTTTAGGACATGTCCGGACGTATTATAGGGCACTTTACCGCGCACCCCACATTCGGATCACTCGAGTTTATTTAAGTTCAAAGTGCATCCGATATAACAACTGATATGAAATGACCGACGAGAATCGACACGATTCAAATTTCTCAGGCCAAATAATTAGTTCCAATTTATAAAAACAAATTACTGGACCGATTCGAGATTGCAATTATATAAAATATTCATACGTTGCACTACGATAAATTCCCATATTGTGCAATATCTAAACCGAATTTTCTCATATTGTCCAACATCTAAACGTAATAGATATGATGGTTGATTTTATTAATTTATCAGGCTACTTTACATGCAAAGCACCCAATATCGGGTATACTGTGATGATTTCAATCACGAATCTAAAGCATGAACAAATAACGCTCGACTAGCCACACCCAGAAGCCCCCTACCCCTATATCACAGTAGACGGAAGTGTTATCACAGTAGACGGAAATGTTGGGTGGGCATCGGGTTACACTGTGGCGACAGCAAACCTATCATAAACTTTACGACACCACAAGAGTCGATTTCGGTCCAGGATGCCCTCTTTCGGTCTAAAAACATCGGGAGGGGGTCGAAAGAGGGCTCGGGCAGATCTCAACAACAACGGACGAAACTAGCGCGAAACTATTTTGCGTGTTGTTTCAATGCACAAACGCTGGTAACAACACAGAAACAATCTGATTTAATCACGTGACCCAAAAAAATTAAACGAATTGATGTGGGAACAAAGGTATAAAAATGTATTGAGATCAATAGACCAACATTTTTTCGATGGGCGTTACTGTCGCCCACACAGGTCCAGATAGGCAACTATTGATTGCCTTGCACATGTAGTGCTATGTGAATTTAAACGATATAATATAGAAGCACATGGTCAGCAATGGGCTAGTACTATTGTGTCCCAGGCTAAATCACATGCTACGCAGTTGCAACCAAAGTACTACTAACACAAGGTCATTTTTATAGCAAAGCCATTAAAAGTTGGGACATTAGAAACAGGTACGATATTCAAACAATCTGACTCCTAACAAACATTCGAACAATAAGATATGCGCTCCACATAGGATAGGCCAAAACAACCACCCACCCCCTCGACCAAAGAGCGCACAAACGCGCGAGAGGCTAAAAAAAAAGCGAGGGGCGGCCTTGTCTAGGGCAGGTAACGCGATTTGAACAACGCCGAGTTTATGGTTGCGCGCCATGCCGCACTAGAGGTACTACTACTACCTGGGAGTTGTTCCTCCGACTACAGCTGCCGCCATCATTGCTGCTGTCCGAGTCAGACCTGGGTTCCGTCTTGACCAGGGGCACAATCACCGTCCTGTCGGGAACGCTCACGGACGGCGCGACATGCGGTTTGCGCGAAGGAACCTTGTCGAAGTAGCTGGACGACATACTCTCCGCCAGCCTCGCTGGCCTCTTTATCGTGCGCCTCGACCTGAACGACGCCATTTGTACACAACTATTTTTTCCCGTTGGTGGAATGAGGGATTGGTTCGCGGGGCCTTGGTCGGGACAGTAGCCGGAGACGGGAGGCCAGATGGCGGGGGGCGACTGGGCTAGGGTACAGACGACAGAGACGTGCAAGTGGTATGAAATGGGGAGGGTGGGTGAATAGAATTAAAAGCCACGTGACGGTTTGGACCAACGGCAAGCCAGAGGAGGTTTTCCCGCGAAATTTCAATTGCGTTCAACGGATGTCAAGCAACAAATAATCACGAAACAAATAAATGCCCAAAACTTCATTTTTCGGATAGAACTTTCTACTTATACATCGACATTTTTTTTTAAGATTTATTTTAATATTTTTTTAATTTTCTGAAATTTTTTGAAAAAAAATGCAAATAATTTAAAATTTAATAGATTAAATGTTTTATGAGAAGAGCTGCTAACAATTCAGCTCTCTAAAAAGACGTGTGGAAGTTGGTTAAAAAGGGCCCCGAAGAAGTCGAAATAGACAACCAAGGTTCATGTCAGGTTGAATAAAAGGTTTTAATAAGAATACGAAGGTGGGCAAACAAAATCACCAAAATATGACCTGTTGCCCAAAGCGCAATTTTGCAGCCAGTCATTTTATTTTTAAATATTATTTACGAATAGCGAAACATTATAATTAGTGTGATATTCTCCAAGCTTGGCTGAACTACACCTAACGGGCGCTACGCGTAGCGCGCCGGGACCGGATTTTACCAATTCAAAATTGTCACAAGCTTCTAGTACTATTTGCTTTACAACAAATTTCTAGTCTAAGTCGACGAATAGAAATAAATATATAAAAATAAACTATTGCAGGCATGTCCCTCAACAATCGAGATATATCAATATACAGGTATATTTGTCTAATTATATAAATAAACAACTGGTTGGTTGTATCTTTACATTTTCTCAGTCGACGAAAATCAATATCTGATCGCATCTTGTCGGCACACGTCGGCGTAGTTTAAGCGAACTGTGACGAATGTGGCGCCACTGCTGTACGTTAGTGCGCGATTGGCGGAGCCACTCTCGTCACCATATATCTACGTGGCAGTTCAACGGTTGCAAATTTTTATCGTTATTATTCCTATAACAATTTATTTCATTTAATTTATAATTCATTTAGTTCCCCAAAAAAATTCGATGAATATAGAATGGTTTATCCTTGACCATTTAGGATGTAATACTCCAACACTTCGATGCTCTGATCTTAACGATTTTTAAGATAAAAATGTCAGAAAAGAACCGGCGAAATCTTAAAACACAATTTATTAAATATATCAAAAACTGTACGTTTTTGTTTACACTTACAATTTTTTATCTAATTAATAAATTGTAGCTTAAGATTTCGCCGGTTCTTTTCTAAAATCAGAACCTCGATATGTTCCCGTATTACATCCTAAATGGTCATAGATAAACGTTTATTAGAAACGGCTCCTATCTCTTCAGTTCCTACAAATATTTCCACAATTATTTTTTTTTTGTTAAAAAAACGCGCTCAAGAATGTTTAAATTAATTCTCGCATAATTCAAAAATTAAGTTCTTTGCAAAAGCAAAAATAAATGTTTGGTGGATTACCTTGTTTCCGCGTCCAGTAAATAACATGTGGACCGCAATTGCTTCTTACGATATTGGAACTGGACAGACCAACAAATTTGAATAAATCTTGTTCACGACGGCAACCGACGGAACGATATGAAAAACACAGTGCTTCGGTTGCAATGACCCTTCGTTAATGCACCGTTCAATTTTTAGCCACCGCCACCACCAGCACCAACATAAACACGATAAATGAATGGGGGAATATGGAGGTGTGTGAACGCAGCGCACGCACTCCGCCAATAGACGAGCTTCACGGCACGACAATTTCCGAGAATTCCACTTCTCCCCAACCCCCTTCAACAGAGTTACCACCCACAGGAATTTCTCCGCCCATCAAATCGCTCAGGCCTGTCGAGTCACGTCTAAACATGTTGGGTCGAAGCATGGCGCAATAGTCATTCTGAAATCCAGTGTTCAAATCAGTTCCTGAAGTTCTGTCTGAGCTTGCTTTGGTGGAAATAGGGCGTAGTGTTTGATGTTGCGTCATAGCGCGTAACTTCCAAATCGAATAAATTTCTCTCAATTTCTTTAGACCCTGGTTGTGGTATCTTGCTAGCGTGGCTGTGGTAAACGTTATCGTGACATAATATCGATATCAAGACAATATTAAATGATAATTTAAAAGGTTCGTTATTTACAGTGTTGGGTTCGTTCCTTTTGAAAAGGAACCAGTTCCCGTTCCTCCGATGAAAAAAAGGAACCAGTACCCGTTCCTCAAAAATAAAAAGGAACCTAGGCGTTCCTCCGTTCCTCAAAAAAGGAACCAGTTCATAGGAACGGGAACTTTCCGTTCCGTTCCTACCCAACAGTGTGTTGGGTTCATTCCTTTCGAAAAGGAACCATTTCCCGTTCCCGTTCCAGTTCCTCAAAAAAAAAAGGAACCAGTTCCCGTTCCCGTCCAGTTCATAGGAACGGGAACTTTCCGTTCCGTTCCTACCCAACACTGAGCGCATTAGATAATGGAACGTCCTACATCGTTGGACGTTCCTCAAAAATAGGAACGAGGACGTTCCAACGTTCCTTTCCGGAAATAATAACGAAGACGTTCCAACGTTCCTTTGTAGAAACGATTCCGCAACGTTCCCCAGAAAAGGAACGAGTTCGTTGGAACGATGCGCTCCTTAGCACTGATGAAACCCAATGCTGATCAACTTCAGGACAAAAATAAACTATTATGTCTAGTGGAAATCCGTCTACGCGCTTACGAACGAAACCGTCATTTCCTTTCACGAGTACATTTTTTTCTTTCTAAAATAGCGGCTATCTTTCGATTGAGTCCTTGGTGCATGCAGGCACTGTTCGTAACAAAATATGAAATTTTAAGCAGGTAGCTATTAAATTGATGGATAAATTGTTAGGCAGGTATCATGTATAGTTTGAATAGAGACGCACTGGAGGGGGTGTTCAAAATAAGCGCGTGACACCTTTTACACCCGTTTACACAGTACGAACGTACATTTTACACCATTAATTGTCTTTGTTTTGGTCAAAATTGCGCAAGCATTGACAAATTATAAATTCACGAGTTATTTGGAATTACTTGTACTTAACTGATTATAAAAAGAAATACATTATTATGGTATTTTAATTCATCGCATATAATTCGAAGTTTTTTTTAATTAATCGAATTTTAATTAACCCTATTTCAATTAATCGAATTTTAATTAACCATATTTCAACTAACCATATTTCAACTAACCGTATTTCAACTAACCGTATTTTTAATTAACCTTATTTTAATTCACTGTATTTTAATTCACTGTATTTTAATAAATGTATTCTTAATTTTTATATTACTGAATTTTTTATTTATTGAATTTTAAACTTACTGAATTTTTTATTTATTGAATTTTAAACTTACTGAATTTTAAATTTACTGAATTTTAAATTCACTAATTTTTTAATTTGCTCAATTTTTAATACTGTATTTTAATCGGCTGTGGTGCGGCAATCAGGTGTTCGGTTCCCGGCTCGGGCTCTCGTTTATTCGATATCCCGATGTACTGGTGAAAATGTTTCGTAGCAACACAAGGGTACAGAATTTCCTAGAGTGATATCCGACAAAGTGATTAGAAATACAAAACAATGAAAACATCAGAAATAGCCAAAAGCCGATTTCCTAGGTCAAAATCCAAACAACGACAAGAATGACTAAAAATGTGCTGAATAGAACTAACGAAAAAAGCTTTCTTCGACATTTTTTTGTTTTTGTTGGACTAATGTCAAATGCTATGCAGCGCTTTATCGATTGTTATTCGTTGAGGTCATTCGATCAAATCTATCGAAGGCCAACAAGTGCTGCATTCAATATTTCGTGCTTGCGCGTTCAGTGGAATTTCATTGTTTTTAATCGAACAATACTCAAAGAGAAATAACCGAAACGTGTAGGATCATTTTTGTCATTGAACAGTTTTTTTTGGCGATATAACGGGTTATTGCAGATGTGCAATGTGTGTAAAATGCCTTAACCCAGAATTTTGTATTGAAAAATCAAAATTAGTACTTCGCAATTTACTGTAGCATTTAGCATACAAGTTAGCATACAATGGGGAATTATTTATGCATTTATTACGTAAATTATAGTTTTACTTTTTTCTAAATCAGATTCAATTCTGGGCTAAACTTCAGTTTACGGGCGAAATGGAGCGGAAACTACGGGCGACAGGGAGCGGACAAGGAGCGCGCGCAGCGAGCGACTGAACTTCAGTTTACGGTCGATAGGGAGCGGACAGGGAGCGCGCGCAGCGAGCGAGGAGCGGTACGCGAAAGACCGGATTTTCTGAATTCTAAA
>JAUJYS010000621.1:0-21738 GCA_033995665.1 Melogona broelemanni
AGGGGCACATTCCAGTACCACAGAATCGAATAAACGAAAACCTGCGCCGGGAATCGAACCCGGGACCATCCGCTTAGAAGTCTATGACCATAGCCACTGAGCCACGGAGGCCGACTTGAGTGTTGATTGTTTGTTCGTCTGTTTGGACATCATTTTACATCATTTAGTCATATTTCTTTTAATATTTCATCAATTCACTTGAATTTTTTTTTTACAAATAGGCAAACAATATCCATGCATTTTGGCTATTTCATTTTATGTTCGAAAATATCTCCTTCTGCTTTCACGCAGGCTCGAAGTCGATCGCGCCATTTTGGCGACTGACGCCGTCGCGTCAATTAGGCGCTGATCAAGTTCATTCTACCCCACTATGATTCGGCGAAGCAAATCTTCGATTTAGTTACTTGTTCTTGTTTGTGAACTTGTGTTGTAAGTTGACTTTCTCGCGGTAGACTTTTTTTCTTGGAGAGCTCTCCAAATGCAATTGTCAACTGGATTCAGGTCGGGACTGTTCAAAGGTTAGAGATGTGGTGGTAAGAAGTCTGGCGTCTCTTGCTGCAAAAGAGCAACCGATGTGCTGGGACTCCATCTTACCACCAACCCTCTGGCCTCTGAACAGTCCCGACCTGAATCCGGTTGACTACTGCATTTGGAGAGCTCTCCAAGAAATAGTGTACCGCGAGAAAGTCAACTCAATCGAAGATTTGCGTCACCGAATCATAATGGTGTGGAATGACCCTGAGCAGCGCGTAATTGACGCGTCGGCGTCAGTCGCCAAAATGGCGCGATCGACTTTTTTTTTATTATTATTCAAATTGTTGCAATATTCCAACAATGCGTTTAGCTCCAAACCTCGACTTCAGGAGCCAGTTGGTTTAAAGCTTTAACAGAAAATAAAAATTATAAAACAACAATAATAATAAATTATAAATCACACTTCAACTCTCCGATATGGCAAAGAATTATGTATATAAAAAAAATTAATTCGTCAATTTAGTTTCACATACTAGTAAATCAATAATCAGATAATGTAAAGAAAATCAATCAATTGACTACCGCGGTACAGCATACACAAAAAGAAAAGAAAAATAAATAAAATACGAGACTGCGTGAAGGCAGAAGGAGACCTTTTCGAGCATAAAATGAAATAGCCAAAATGCTTGGATATTGTTAGCCTATTTGAAAAAAAATAATTCAAGTGAATTGTATAAATATAAGTGAAGTGAATTGTATAAATATAAGTGAAGTGAATATAAATATAAGTGAAGTGAATTGTATAAATATAAGTGAAGTGAATTGTATAAATATGTTTAGTTACGGTTCTTTATAGACCACACTGTACAAAGCATTGTCGAAAGCCATGGTGTTGTAAAAATGTTTTTGATCTAAATTTGTGCTGCATTTTGTTGATTTTGTTTTGCATGTAAGAAATGCAAAAAAAGCACGACAACAAAATTTGAATATCAGGTTTGCTTTTTGTCGATTGGGCAATAGTAAATTGTGTATGATTTGAAAGCTCAATCCAAAAAAAAAAAAAAAAAAAAAAATAGTAACTACTTAGTTCAAGACTTCTAGGAGGACGTAGTCGACAGTCAAATAATTAGCACAGTCCAATAATTGACCCAGAAAAGACTCCGTTCCAGATCCTCAGTAATAGGAACCAGTTCTCGTTTCAGTTCCTCAAAAATCAGAAGGAACCTAGTCGATCCTCAAAAAAGGAACCAGTTCCTAGGAAATGCCCAACACAGCCCAAACCTGGCCACACGGCATTGTATGAAAACGCGCGCTCAAAAGTTTAGAAATCTCAGCACGTGGAACACGCATTCTTAGGTCGGTCTGGCCCCAGTATCGATCGCGTCTCCACGGGTCTCCATGCCCCATTCCGCTTAAGGCACACTCCGCGAGACGCCTATCCCGCTGTACGGTCGCAGTAGCTCTCCACCGCGTTCCAAGAAGAGGAAAATTCCGCGGTATGAATGCTCATTATCATAATTAAGCAAGAGATCATTCACTGGCTGCGGGGGCAGAGGAAGGCCTATCATTTTACCAAGAAAACTTCTACTTACGTAATTAACTCGCAAATGAGCAATTTTCGGCTAATATCATTTGTTGCACAAGTTTAGAAATGCAATTAGGCGACGGAGGTTTTCGGAGCGCGCGCGTTTTCTGTTTTCTGGAGCGGGCAATGCGTACGCGAGATGCGGCGAACCAAAGTGGCAACATGGCCGCCCGAGATGCTATAAGCAGCGACGCCAAGTGGTGGCCTTTTGAAGCTTGCTACGAATTTACGTACGTACACTATGAGGTGCAAAATCCATAACCTTTTTTATATTTTTTAATAACTCTGCCAAAGATCATCCGATTTTTATAATATTTGGTACAAATGATAATGAGATTGTCTTCTTTTAGAATATGAATATCGCGTCATGAATTTGTCAGCACAGTGAATTTATCATACTGTTGTAGATGGCGTGGTATCACAGCTGCACGATTGATGATTCGCCCGCTTAAAAATATCGTTCACATAAGAAGATAAAATTGGGATCAAATTTCTTCGAGAAAACAAAAAATAGGATGCGAAACGATTTATTTAGGAAATACGCATGAAATAGTCTAGTAAAACAAAATAGGCAGCGTGGATGAGCTAAAAAAATCACATAAAGTAGGCTTGGAGTGAACTAGACCAAAGCATGATAAACGCGGCAGTGAACAAGTGCCGGATCAGACTTGCAGCGTGTGTTGCATCCGGCGGTGGCTATTTTGAGCACCAATCTAAACAGGCAAAATGTAGATTAATACTTCATCATCATTAGCACAAAATGTTATAAAAATTAGATGATTTTTGAGAGACATTAAATATAGAAAAATGGTTATGGACTTTTGCGCCTCACCCTGTTTACATCCTGTCGAACGATAATTTCACGCCTTAAAAAGCATTCGGGAGACTATACTTCAAATATCAATAAAAAAATTACGAATATATTTTTTATTTTTAGCAACTTATTTTCTGAGTATCCCTCGTATGTGTTTCAGTCAAAACAATAGTTAAGTGAAAAATCCGCATTCACTCCACCACCACCACCCCCATGTACCCACCAATGCCATATGAATATCGCTCATTTTTTCCCCCGCCAGAGCCATTTTTTATTCGGTCGACTAGCCACGTCATCGTAACATGCCAAAAACCTTATTCCCAACGACGCACAACCCCTTCCCTCCCTCCACCTACCACCCACAATCGCCCAGCGACGCATATTCTCTCAAGAAAAATCGATTCCCTCTCGTTTAACCTCGATGCGCAAGCAGAAGAATCTCCGAAATGGGAGCAGACAAGCTGAGACAAGTTGACAAAGGGGGCGATCTGTCACCGCGGAAATTATTTACTACCAAATCAGATTATTATTCTCTTGTGCGGCAGCTTCTTGATCGAAGTCGAACGGAGTATATCGAATAAATAATAGTAAGAAAAAACATCGTATTTCATGGTTTTACTCTCATTTTCTTCCAGACGCGCATGGTTCGTAGATTTTTCCCTTTTTTGTTTAACGATCTGGATAGATTGAACATAGCAGGGACGAGTTTCAGGATGAGTTTCAATTGAGGCATAAAAATAGTCTGCAGATTTGGCTTCTAATTTTTTTTTTTTAAAGTTTGGAAATGGAACAAATGAATTAGTAATAATAGTTGAGGACGTCTGGGACGTCTGTTAATTCAAACATAGAAGAACGTTGTTTGGTACAGCGCCGAAATAAAGACGAACAAAGTCTGGCGAACTTTCCTTTATAAATTATAAATCCTTTATAATTATTACTGTATTTTATGTAGAGGTGGCATATGCAGACATCAATTCAATGTGGACCCAGTAATCAACGAAATGATTATTCACTACGTGGCCACCACGCGCAAAATAGCACGTTAATACTAACCTCTGGTTGACATAATCAAAGAATATTTAACATTAACATAACATTATCGAATATTTAACACGAAATTCATCTACATTTATTTTGCACTGCGCCGCTGTGATACCGATTGGTAAAGAATATCACGCAGTATCGGTCTATTCAAGTCTATGGCTAGAGCGAAATGTCGTTATAGGCTCGATTACGTATCCAAATCGTCTACCAGACAAGGCCCACAGTGGCCTCTATGGCCTATGCATACGGTGGGCGAGTAAAATTTGCTCCGACAAGAGAAAATAAAGAAGGGGGGGGGGATATCGGCTCTATTGATCGATACGTCAATGTATATAATCCATATAGCAGAGCTGTATTGACCAATGCATGCTAATTTTCGCAGTTTATATCATGAATGCTAACAGGAAAATAGCGTAGACGTGTTCAAACCAACTTCGAGAGGCGCCGGTGGCATAATGGATAGGGTGTCCGCCATGCCGTGATCGCGGGTTCAATTCCCGAATTGAATCTGACCCTGCTGTTTATTTTTTTGTGTGTGATAATCAATGATCGTCATAACCGAAGTGAAAAACACACAAACAAAATTAACAAACTAGTTAATCGAAGAGCGATTTTGAATTATATATTCTGTAGAGTTTAACGAAAGAGTCACCAAAGTCACCAAAAATATACCGGTTTGTTAATTAGGGGAACCTTGATGGTTCAGATTACTTATATTTTTCCTGACAAACAGGTCGATGACGACAGGACACCATCGGTTCTCCCACGACCCTAGTCGTGCTCACCAAACGCATAGTAACAATAATCTAAAAATAAAAATTAAATATTAGATACTAATTATTAATATTACCACCACGGTTGACTGTACATGTTTCCTTGATGTCCCACTCAATTCATCAGTAGTAGTCCTTTGGTGATATTTATAGACGAAAAATCAATTTTGTATGTCAAATGTTAAATGCCAACTGTCAAATGGCAGAAGTGATCGCGCGAAAGAACTCGAGCGATCACGTTTGTCATTTGCGAATTGATAAATGACGAGAAAATGTAATTAAAAATGTAAGAGTTTATAAAAAAGGACATAAACCGTCCTAAGCGTTCCTTTTTCGAAAAACGAATCTTTACCTTCCAAAGTTAATCGAAAAAGGAACCCGTTTCTAGGAACGGAACTTTTCCGTGCAGTTCCTTCCCAACACTGTGCACAATACAAATACCACGTACGGCGTACAGTGTCCCCTCAATGCTCGTATTTTTCCAATTTCTAAACGATAACATATCGGGGCCGGATATAAACTCTCGTTTCGTTTGGTAGGACGTTATTTTCGAATGCGACGAAAATGGAACGTGGAGAAATGGCGGCAATCACTAAATTGAAAAGGGAGAGAAATCTTCTTCTGTAAATGGAAAGCTATGGAGATTGTGAAAGGCAACAAAACATTCGAAACGCGCGTTCGAAATTAGAACAAAAAATAAAAAGGAGCGAGCTTAGAGATTTGAGAGAAAAAAGCACTTTAACATCAAACGCAATTTAACTTTGATATACCCACACGCAAAAACGACACCAGCTTTGGTTGGCACTGAATGGCACTGAAAACTCAATTTTATCCAAATTTGCTATCTTCCACTTATAATATTGGATAGGCTTTTGTTGGCGTACATAAATGAAACCTTTTTGATGTCTTCTTCTGCTATGAATGTCTTTTGCGACGAAGCATTAAACTGTGATGAAATTTAAATGAGTGAAGACGACTTTTAATGTCCTCAGAAAACTGTTATAAATACAGTTTTCTGACTGACAGTTTTCTGACTTGATAACCGACTTGTTAGAGATCAGGGGTGGATCCTGCAGTCTGGCTATACCAGCTGCCAATCTCCTTCCCAGCCCTTCCCTGCCCCTCACATATCTCCATAGAGACACGAGGATGCAGTAGTCCTGTGTTGCACTAGGCGCTACGGTGACTTTAACAAAAAAAAAAAATAACCGACCAACAAAAATAGGGACTTATTTTCGCCGTCTTCAAAAGTAGGAAACCGTTTCAAATAATCCACATAGTAACCAACAACGTTGGCTAATTTAACAAAAGGATCAACATTTATATTAACGGTATCTCAATCATAATGCTCTTTAGTAAATATTTTAAAATGTTCTGGTCTTAAAACGACGTGTCGTCAAGCGAGAGTCTTATACAAAATGCAGAATTTTAAATAGTGAAAAATGGCTACACCGCAGTTTTGTACTATCATATTTGAAAAACATCAAACTGTACGAGCAGACAGTGCGTTCATTTTTGAAAAGGAACACGTTTTCGTTCCTTGTTCCTCCGTATCCAAAGAATCGAGGACGTTTCAAACGTTATTTTCTAAAAATAGGAACGAGGACGTCCCAACGATCCTCAGAAAAGGAACGAGGAACGTTCTTTCGATTAATAATTAAACAAAAAATATAATAAGCATTTGACGAGGTTTTTTTTTTTACATAATTTTCCATTATCTACGAGTACAATTTTCGAAATTGTGTCGACTGCGGAACAATTTTACAGTATCAAACAGAAATTGCCAAAGATTTTGATTAGCGTCCGCAAATCGGCATATGTTATTTAGATCAGTTTCCGCAAATGTCCATTTGGCGTAAAATGGACATAATCACAATTTTCTGTGAACATCAGGGAAATCAACTAGGTAATTAAAAAACATACTTTTAATCGAGGGAACAGAAAAGTTTCATATTCCTATTGAAGAAGAACTAAGGACTGACAGGTTACTTATAATTTTTGTAGGAACAGGAACTGGTTTCTTTGTTCATTTCAGGAACGAGGAACAGGAACTGGTTTCTTTGTTCATTTCAGGAACGAGGAACTGAAACGAGTTCCTTTTAAAAAGGAACGAACTCCAATACTGACTGCGAGCAGAAACAAGTTTACACTGCGCAATTTTGTAGTCGATCATGAAACTGCTCTCAAAGTTTGAATATACGATTTACAAGAAGGGAGAGACACACATTCATCCTTGCTTACTTGGTTATAAAGGCATTGGAATTGTCCAAATCAGGGAAATTTATGCGAACTCGTAAGGGACTCGGAGGGATGGAGGACACACTTATTTTATCTTATTCCATTTTCCCCGGTCTCTCCCCTCGTTTCAATTCCACAAAGTTGGTCGAGTTTCCCTGAAAGTTGTTCGCAAATTGTTTTGGCGCCCAAGTCAAATTGACCATCAAGTCAATTACCTTTCTATAGTCTGAGAAAGAAGAGAATATCTCTGGTGAACTCATGTAAAAACCAATTTGGGAAATTCACAGTAACCCGATTACTGCATAGGAACAATTTCCCTGCATCTCTGCAGTTTTTGCACAGACTGTGCGACAATTGTAAGCCCTGAGACTTCATGCAAGTGGTGTTGCGGTCCCGGGTTCGATTCCAGGAGTGGGCTTTCGCTTATTCGACCTCGCATTTTGATTGTATTGATATGCCAAAAACTTATTTTGGGCGCCATTTTTTCATATGCGGATTTCTGATGGCCCTACTATTCGGCCTTGTAACTCAGAAACTTTTAGTCTGACAAAAACGTGTAGAAAATCAACTTTATTGAAAAATATATTCTCTACAATTTTCAGATTAAAACTTTTCCCATAAAACTTGCAGCAACTGAGAAATATAAAAACTCATTTTGGGTGCCGTTTCTTCAAGATGGCAGCTAAAGTTATGTTCGCACGAGGTCACAAACCTATCCGCACACTAAAGGACACCAAGTCTACAATACTTTCAAGTTTCAAAATTACTTAGCTTTTTGAAACTAAAAATGCACCTCGACTATCGATAGGAGGTGAAAATGAGACCCTCAGATATCGCCTAAGCAACACGAGAAGACTTTGAATTAATCAATAATTCTAATTTTGATGTTTTTTTCCAAAATTCGAGGGTCATCGGAGGATGTTGGAGTAAATAAGAAGAATTGTTGGACCCAACTTCACGGAGCTCTCGTCGAAATTACTTATTTGGGCTGAGGGATAGATGGCGCGAGCTAGAAACGGGACTACATAAAAATATCCCGTCTCCGTAGTTTAAGTAGACCCACGTCACGTTGCTATACGCCATGTACGCTCCTAATCAGATTTCGAAACGCGTTTGTCTGTAGCTAAATGCTACTGAGGATTGCGAGATTCCCTTTTTTGTAAGAGAAGAGACTGGCTAAGACTATTCCGAAATTTGAGAGCTAAACTGCGAGTATTTTTTTACGATTTTTTTTTTGAAGTCTCGATCAAGCCGTATCTAGCGGAGAGGTTCAGCAATTCACGACTTTTACCATGAAAAGTGGAATAAATTTAGATCAAACTGAGTTGCCAGTCAGCCAAAGCGGTTACCAAAATAATAAGTGTTCCGCCGGGTATATTTGAGAAGCTAGATTTAATTTATTCTTTGTAAGGGCCGTGTGGCGTATTGGTTAGTGTGTTGAAATACTATTCCAGTGATCGTGGGTTCAATTCCCGGCCGAGAGACCACCGAAACTTTTAAGGACGAGAGACAACTACAACATCGTTGGCCAAATGGAAACATAACAGAAATACTTATTTTAGGCGATTTGAGCACCGATTACGCCACATCTGGTAAGCTTACTTTCCCCACACAATGTTTCAACAAATTGCTTATGAAAATTTAAACTTTTGAAATGATTTTGGGAACTGTACGACATAACGACACTTACCCTCTATCATTATCCATGAAAATTGGAAATATGAAAATGATATTTACAACATAAACTCACCGGTACTTGGTTTGTGTTCTTGGATAATGATGGATGAAGTGTCGCTATGTCGTATAGTTCGAAAAATCGTTTCAAAAGTTTATTTAACCATATACGAGTATCTGACTTCGCCGTGCTCTTGCACTCTCTGTTTACTTATGAATTTTTAAATACACGGCAAATTATTCTGACTTAAACTTTAATGTCTGAAAAATTACTGAAAAAACATTCATCAGCGCCTAATTTTTTTAATCCGTGGTAGATTTCGCTGCGATAATCGCTGCGAAATATCCCTACCTAAGTCAGAATCATCTAAATCTAAAATCTAAATCTGGTGTTGTGTAGAAAATATCTGTAAGACATAGCTAAATGCTTTTCTGTCAAAAAAAAAAAAAAAAATCTACATGTATTACGGTTTCCGTCACTAGTTGACTAGTAGCATTTAGCTATGTCTTACAGATATTTTCTACACAACACTAGATTTAGATGATTCTGACCTAAGTAGGGATATTTGACGTGTACCTGACAACGCACAGGCACGGCTCTCACACCTTTACTTCCATTCCGAAGAAAGGCACGAGATTTTCTCGCCTTAAAAATTCGGAAGATATTGCCTGGGATCCGAAACACGATCAAGTACATAATAGGCGAGAACGCTCACTGCTACAGCCAAAGAACCCGACTTCGCCCGGGGTAATGGGAAGGCGTTTTATTGAAAAATTGGGAAACCCAGTTACTCAGTAAAAAGTTGTTAGCTGTGTAAATCGTAAATAATTCTCTTTTGTTATACAGATGTTTTAAAAACATAATTGTCTGTAGTTAGAAAATTATCATCCACAGTATCTTAATCTATTTTTTTGTAGTAAACGTTAGTCGACATGCTCGACGCGTAATGTAATTTTGGGAATAATCGCTTCCCAAGCAATGTAGAAGCATATTTCTAACTTAGCGCATTACAACATTCCAGAAACAGCCTAATAATTTCCAAAGTCCCATTTTAATATATACACTGCTAATGGTCGCTGCCTTACGACTGCGGTCTGTCTCCGCCACGGATAGTAAATTCACAATTTTTCTTCTTCTCGTGGAACTTAATTTAATTACGCGGGCGGTTGTATGGACGTGGGTCGCCGCGTAAACTTTCGCCGCGCTACATGTGAATCGTTTTGGAGCTACAGGGGTTGGACAAAATAATGGAAACAGCTGTTTGAGGTGCACATACATATTTGTCTCCATTATTTTGTCCAACCCCTGTTGCTCGTTAAGCTTTTCGAGCACTTTTTGTTAGGAGTGCCTACTTAATTTCGCTGATAAGCCATTTCTCTGTTTAAGCTCATTTAACATTCGCACGCTCCCAAGCACACTGAAGCGACTCTGGCGTGGACTGAACTGAGGACTCAGGGACAGTGTTGGGGAAGCTACTTTTGAAAATCAACCTGCAACCTGGAACTTTTCCGTTCCTTCAATTAAAAAGTACTTTAAAAATGATGCCGAGACGCAGGTTCAATTCCTGACCGAAACTTCCTGAATTTTTCGGGCGAGGAAAATTTGTACGCCCTTATTCTTTTCGGAATGGAGCCGGGTAACCGTGACTAGACATTGTCAGGTACACGTTAAAGATCCCTACCTAGGTAAAAAAACCTAGGGTAGAAAAAATAACCAAGTCGCCATCTGGGGGATGTTATGGTGGAAATGATTGGTAAAAACTATTAGCAAACAACGTTTTTTTCTGTACTGTTTCTTACTCCGTAAGAAACAGTACAGAAAAAAAATACAACCAAAAAGTACAGACCAGTTTAGGCGAGGGATCTCACGAAGATATCCTAATTTGAAGCAAAATGAGGAACTATAGGGGGAAATATTCGTAATTAATTTTCCTTTGAATAATGTGAGCGCTGGTCGGGCGCCATTGGCTGACGACCCGTCGAGGGTCAACGATGGCGCGAGGAGGAAAAGGCACCCTCTGGTGTGTGTGTTAGCCATTTCATCTGAAGTCGAGCTAAGGGAAATACTCAAGATAAATTTTACTTCTTGCGGAAGAAATAGTTCACGTTGTTGGCTAATATTTTTTAACAACTTTGTCAACTTATTACAAGAACCCGCAAGCAGCCCCGGAGGAGCCCATGGTGGGGGTTGTACGGTCGTAGTAGTTAAGTGGAAAGGTATCCGACTGTTGTGCTGCGATTCCGGGTTGTACTCTGTATTCCCGGTTCAGGGTTTCGTTATTCGATCCTGAGGTACTGGTAAAAATCTCCTACTGGCAAAAATCTCTCTTTGAGGAACTTAGGAACGCCTAGGTTCCTTTTATTTCTGTAGGAATTGGAACGGGAGTTCCTTTTGCCATAACTATCAATTTTCTACGAGTACAATTTTCCAAAATGTGTCGACTGCCGAAAATTTTTACGTCATCTGGACAGTAATTGCTAAAATTATAATTTTATTTTTTAAATTTATTGAATTCAATTTACAATTTAAAACTTATTGAATATAATTAACAAATTAAAGATTTTGATCTGTTTCCGATAATCGGCATTTGCTCTTTAGATCAGTTCTCGCAAAAAAATTGGCGTCATCATGAACGTAATGAAACAAAAAATTGTCAATATTTCGCCACTCGGCATATTTTTAGAAATATTTTTTAATCGAAAAAAAAGGAAAAAGAACTGCAAAGTTCAAGGTTTTCATTGAAAAGTCACTAGAAACGCCCAAGTTACATTGGGAAATTTCTATAGGAACTTTTCATTTCTTTTTTCATGGGAGAAACGGCAACTGGAACCGCTTCCTCTTCAAAAGGAACGAACCAACACTGCCTAACCATTTAACCAATAAATGGATCTTTAACGTATACCTCACAACGTAGAGGCAAAATACCCACGGAATACAAATTTCTCTCGCCCACGAAAAATTCCCGAGATCTCGGTCGGGAACCGAACCCGCGATCACGATCACAGAAGCCGAACACGCTAAACACTAAACCACCAAGCACTTCCACTTCGCTGTAACTCGTCACTTTATCCGCATTGAAAAGCACTCGTGTCCAACACGTACAAACACACATTGGCGCACTTCAACATAATAAGCCATAAACTAATCGGCTTGCTGTTTATAAAGAAGGTTTTGCGGGCGCCAAATCTTGGAAAAGCTAACAATTGCACAAACGCACCACGCTCCATACCCCCTTCCCCTTCTCCCTAATGAGATAAGCAGTCACACAATTAGAACGCGCTTTGTCACCATCTTGTACGGGGGTGGTTATACACAGTGATTCATAAGTGAACGAACCTATCTGCCTCTCCGTAAGTCAGCTAGAAATGACAGGATTGCTATGAAATATGGAACAAATATGGAGAAAATATAGGCGAACCTTTGAGCCATTTTGGGCAGTCTTTTTTCACCATAACATTTATGTTGTCTCAAATTTGACGGTAGTTTTGTCTTCCTCTGTGAATGCCATTGTTTACAGCAGAGAGCAAACGATGCAGTGCACGCCAGTTGATTCAACGCAGCGCCACCTCTAAAATTCAAAATTCGTATTGGGGAAATTTAAAGTAAAAATACTTTAAAAAGTCATTCAATCTGTAATATATATATTTGTGTCAAATTTCATGACAATTCGGTCATTTTTAGCTGACTTATGGAACTACGGCGGAGGGTGGGGTGGTACCACTATCCGGCAATCCGGTCGTTCGAATTGTTTTGAAACTTGACACAAACATTTTATAGTATGAATTTTGTACAATATGATTTTTTTAAAGTATGACATTTTTAAGTTTATTCAAATTCAAATTTCCCGCTACGAATTTTGCGCTCCGTTATAATTGTGGCGTTGTCTTAGAGCAACTGGCGCGCACTGCATTAATAGTGTGTATTGATGTGATACTGCGAAAATGGTGATCCTGTCTTCGCTCGTGCGTTGTTGCTACCGGTGGACATTTTGAGCCTCAACTGAAATAGCTCAAATGGTTGCATTTATTTATTCCATATCTGTGCCAAATTTCATACCAATCCGGTCATTTTTAGCTTACCTATAGAGCTAGGGCGGGGGGAGGGTTCGTAAACTTATGAATCACGGTGTAGTGGGGGGAAACAATATTGATTCGCGGGAGCATTAGACGTGACAGGGCTCCGTTGATGAACCTCTAACGTCGCCACCATCTATCCCCTCCCTCCACCCCACCCCCACTTCCTTAATTGAATAGCTGCGAAAGACTAATCTAGACAGAATGGAACTCCGGGGCCGTAAACACAGTCACACTGCACACGCGAGAGCCATCATGCATGTAAAGATTTCAGCGGTTGGCCAAACTGTGTGAACTGTATGAGCTTTACAAAACCCTCTCCACCCCCTTCCCTCACCGGCTTATAGTCGCTTGTACAGGGTGGGTATGATGCCTTGGATAAGTGAGGGCGGCCAACGCGTTTGCTGGGCCGCTAGTATACAATTTGTAGAATTCAATGCTTGTTTTAACGCACCAAATCGAGCCAGAGTCGAATTCTATACAATTTTTTTCAGTCATTTTTTACTATTATTTTGAAATTCCATTGTGTCTCTAGTTGAACTAAAGGGTTGGTATGAACAGTGTGAAGTGCATTCCTTTTGAAAAAGAACTGGTTCCCGTTCTTCGTTCCTACATAAAGAAAGGACCGAGGACGTTCCTCGTTCCTCTATAACAAGAAAGGAACGAGGACGTTCCTCGTTCCTTCATAAAAGCGTGGTAATAATTATAATAATTATTATTTAACATTTAATTTGCATTTTTAAGGCTTTTGTGGTGAAAAAAATGATTAATATGCGTTTGGTGAACATGACGAGGGTGTCGCGTCGTCCTCGACCAGTTTGTCAAAGGAAAAATATGGTGGTATTTAAATTTTGCCTTCAATTCGCAGCAACATACTGAGTTTATTTTTCAGTCGAATATGCTACACATTTGCAATTTTTAATTGAGGATTGTTTCAACAAACCATGTATATTTGTCTGCTTCGCGTATGATGCATGCGATTTTCGTGGTACATTAATGTATAATTTTCGCGTTTGAAACGTCCAAACCACTATTTTTGGGGGAGAAATTCTCCTCACTGTAGTGAAAATGACTGCAGGAGATTCTGTACACCTCGTGTTGCTCTAGCATTATGTAAGGAGCACATTTTCACCACTACCCCAGAATCGAATAAACGAGTGTCTGCGCCGGGAATCGAACCTGGAACCGCCCGCACGTCAAGTATGTTACTTTACCCATTGAGCTACACGGACTATATTTTTCTCTAATACATGTCAGTAATTTTTTTTTTTATTTTGGGTCAGAGAAATTCAAGCAATCCACGACACCTGGTGACTTAAGTGAGCAGAAACCCCCTGAGTTTTCCTGGCAGAATACAGAGGTGGTTTGTTATTGCCTTCCCCCACTCAGTACCGCGAGCCCAACTCAACGATCGACTACACCGAGAACCGAACCCAGATCCGTTGGTCAACGAGCGAGCACGTTCACCACTCGGCCAGATTAGTCCCAAAAATCTGTGGCACCGTGGGGCCACATCGATGCCAGTCCCTCTTAACCCGACCAGCCGAGATCCACAAGCGTAGCGAAATTGCCTCCGAAAACGGATTTCTGTGAATTTCTATGGCAGAAGCACCATACAGTAGACCCGGCTAACTCCAGAGGCACAAAATACGGCGAATATGCAATAACGTCCAGCTCGTACATGTACAGGAGGAAATGGGGTGGGGGAGGGAGATGAAGGGGGTAATTGTTGGCCGAGCTTACAAATCGGATTCCGCGTCGCCGCGATAATGGGATTAGCCCCACGCCAAACAGGAATTCGATTAGGGTTTTCCTCCAACATGGATGGACTCGGAGCGGCGATGAGACGAAATTTTCGCCCGCTTTTGTCTGAACAAATTTAATTAGCTGGATCGTTTTACAAATTCGGAGATTTGCCTCATTAGCATAGGTATTACCGTTTTAGATACGCCCGCTGCATACATCGTATCCGATCCGTCTAACCCAGTGGGTATAGTAATCGACTGCTGAGCGGGTGGTCCAGAGTTCGATTCCTGAAGCAGGCTCTCGTTTATTCGATTCTGGGGTAATGTTTAAAATGTGCCCGATACATAACAATTGAGTAAGCCACGCGAAGGGTACACAATCTCCTGCAGTGATATTCACTCAGTGAGGGAAATTTCACCAATAAAAAAATAATAAAAAACATAACCTGTTGACAGAGTTGAGTAAGTTACTTTTGTAAAGTAACTGAGGCGATTCTAGTTACTGATCAACACGAGGAACACGTTACAGGACCCCGTTAATTACACAAATGAAAGTAACTTTTTTATCATATCAATATCTACCAGAACAAGCGAGTGTACGGTAGTTTAGTACAGTCGGTAATGCTTCCGACTACGGTACGGACAGTCCCGGGTTCGATTTCCGGCAGAGACTTTCGTTTATTCGACAAGACGCGGTACTGATGTCACCCCTGAAATTCCAGTAGGGAGTCCAGAGCTTGGTGGTGGATCCTACAGCCTGGCTATACTAGCTGCCATTCCCCTTCCATTCCCTGCCCCTCACATATCTCCATAGAGACACGAGGGTGCAATAATCCTGTAGTGCCTGTAGTAGCACTGGAGTAGCACTACGGTGATTAAAAAAAAAAAAAAACTAAACCGTTACAAAGTTACTCAAAAATGAAAGTAACAGGGTCGTTACATCCGTTACTTTCAGAACACATCAGCTTATTGTCACCTATGATTGACCTTGTTTTTGCACTGCGGAGCTTTCAATGCTTACAACAATAAGAATGACATGACAACTTGATCAAAACCTTGGCTCAAAAAGTTGGTGTTCTTCTGCGTACAGGGCGAAAAGAGCGCGTTTACAATTAGCGTTCCAGCGTTCGCCCAGACCGGGATTCGAACCCTGACCTCAAAACACAATCTGATTATGGGCATCAGAATCCGTGACATTTATGATCCGTTACCTAACCAACTGAACACATAGTCAAATTCGACACAACTTTTTTATAACCCCAGCTCAGCCTAGAAAATAACATCTGGCACGCTTATAATTTTCAGGTGGGTTTAATTAGTTCGAAACGTTAATAAATCTTGCTCCTATCGGCAGCGGGCATAATTATTGAGGGCTGCGGGTGAGATAAGAAGACCAACGCGCCCGTGAATGATTCACCCTATCGCCGTTTTTGGGCGAAACCATTGATGGAGGCTGCGATAGCGCGTGCCGGTCGCACCGCTATCCATTAATTGGCTGCCCCCTGAAAGGCGGCAATCACTACGCGTATCTTTAGGCGGGATGCTTTGCGGGGAAGCTGTTCTACGCGGGGGCATGAGGCTATACAAGCTGGGTTTCTGTGGTCTCCGCTATAATCCGTATCAGATGAACTTCAACACAGGACGGCACTGCCATCGCTAATAAGAATTACTATGTGTACCAGCAAGTAGTCCAATACGTCCTATTTTTACCACTACTGTTATTAAAGCAACTTAATAATTTGGCCAAGCCTAGGTCTACTTCTAATTCAGGAAGGGATCTTTAACGTGCGCCAGACTATGTACAGGTACGGGTCTCACGGTTTTACTTCCATGCCAAAGGAAGGCATGTAAACAAATTTCTCTCACCTTAAAAATTCCAGAGGTCTCAGTCTGTGTTGGGTAGGAACGGAACGGAAAGTTCCCGTTCCTAGGAACTGTTCTTTTTTAGGAACGGAGGAACGTCTAGGTTCCTTTTTATTTTTGAGGAACGGGAACTGGTTCCTTTTTTAATCGGAGGAACGAGAACGGGAACTGGTTCCTTTTCGAAAGAAATGAACCCAACACAGTGTTGGGTAGGAACGGAAAGTTACTGTTCCTAGGAACTGGTTACTTTCTTGAGGAACGGAGGAACGCCTAGGTTCCTTTTTATTTTTGAAGAACGGGAACTGGTTCCTTTTTTCATGGGAGGAACGGGAACGGGAACTATTTCCTTTTCAAAAGGAACGAACCCAACACTGGTCTCGGTCTTGATTTCAACCAGCGATCAGGGGAACTGATCTATAGGGCATATGCCGATTTGCGGACACAGATCAAAATATTTAGCAATTTTATTTTAAATTAGACTGTTAAATTGTTCCACTGTCGACACAATTTGGAAATTATACACATAGAAAATTAGTTAAGTTATGACAAACCGTGTACACAAAAAAGGAACTTCCATTCCAATTCCTCGAAAAATGAACAAAACCGTTCGTAACGTTCCTTCCTAAGAAAATTATTTCTGATATTCCTCTAATACAATTGCAAAAGTGAATTCAATGGGATTTCCAGCTTATAACAAACAGGCGTATAACTTCCGCGCTTTGTTCATGACGGTAACCTTTTGACATTCTTTTCGCTTAATTTGTTGTGTCTTCCATTCGCAATTCCTAATATGTTAGGCCTTCCCTCCTCTCCCCCCTCCCCCTACGCGATGTCGATCTCACTAATGCCGGTAATTTCGAGTCCGCTAATCACCAGATAATGACGAACTTGGTTATGTCATTCTTCTCTCCCCTCCCCCGCCTTCTTTAACGAAACATAGTCGTCGCCCAATGTGCTACTCGCATCTTCATGAGACCGTGTGACTGACTTTACGTAATCATACAGTACCGAGGGGCCTCTGAGCAACTGTAGCAGAAGTTTCTTTCTTATGACTACTTGTAGCATAAAGTTCAACCTAAATACTACTGATATAGTCATTGCGCATTGCTACCAACTGCGATACTATGATCCCGGGTTCGATTCCCGGCGCGGGCTCTCGATTATCAATCCATACATTGCCATAACACGCTTCATCCATTGCCATAGCAACACGATGGGTAAAAAAAAAAACAGCTCGACCATGAAAAAAGTCACTTGTATAAAATAAATAAACAATAAAATATAAGCAATAAAATCAACAAAATAAATAAACAATAAAATAAATAAAATAAATGGTTTATCGTCAACAATTCGAAAATGTGAACATGGAAAGCTTAACATTCATTGAATTATTCATTGTTTTTTTTTTAATAAAATAAATCAAGGTACCTTCAGGTTACAGGAGGAATCTCTGGGCATACCACGGATGAGCTAGGGCGTAATGTAGGGGCAGTGTGGGCGTTGGGGAGACTGCAGAATCGGCTGATAGATACACACTTTGCCCACTCATTTGTTAATCGGGGAAGATTACACACACGTTCTACAATCATGTAGGTGTGCGACGCAGCCCTAAATGGGATGTGAGGGAGGGATCGCAGCCTCTCTAGCTCTCTCTCCATTAGTCGGGCATACTATTATTACTACTCTTATTATAATCATTAGTCAGGGGGACTACCGATAGGCCTACTCGGTTCCGAATCAAGAAAGGCGACTGCAATGAAAGATTTTTTTCATTTTGGTGTAGATTCAATCCTCAAATAGAAGTAATATATACGTAATATACTAACAGTACATACCGATGGCTCAGTGGGAATGGCAACATCCTACGAAGCCGACGGTCCAGGGTTCGACTCTCGGCGCAGGTTTTGGTTTATTCGTTAGCCAGGGGTACTGGCGTCACCCCTGAGCTTCCATTAGGGAGTCCATAGCTTAGGGGTGGATCCTCCAGCCTGGCTATTCCCGCTGCCATTCCCCATCCCTTCCCTTCCCTGCCCCTAACATATCTCCATAGAGACACGAGGGAGAAATAATCCTGTAGTGCCCTAGGCACTACGGTGATTAAAAAAACAACTTGAACATAGCGTTTGATTTTAAGACGAGCCAAATTACATGTCGGTGATAATAAACTCAGTTTTCCAATTTTATATAGTTTGTATTCAACTAACAAATTAAAAACATAACTTAAGTCACTCAAAAAGTTAAGCCCTCCTTTTTAAAATAATTAATCTAGCATGCATATTATTTTTACAGATGATAAATGCATCTTTCCATCACAAAATTTCATTTTTTTTTGCATAATTTTCGGCCATTTTAACGGTCGTGAGCCACCTTGAAACGAAACCATGCATGCCCAACGGTCAAAATCTGGACCGACGAGTTGGAGCCACTGTTTAGCAGCCGTGTTCGAGCGATTATGAATTAATTCTCCTAAAACCTTGTTCAATGAAAGTTCTTCAGTTTTCCAAAGAAATAAAAGTCCGAAAGTACCAAACCAGGCTAAAAGCGGGTGGGCAGCATTTTTCATCCAATTTGTCCTAAACTTCTTGTCAACTCACATTTGGTCATGCATTAATGAAAAAAAAGAAGAAAAAAAACCTACACTATTAATTTATCGAACTTCCATTTATTTGGTTAATCGTTCAGATTTAGTACACGTTGTGGGACGTACCTCATCCTCAATGACCGTGGACGTCAGTTTACAAAAACGGTTCCTATACATGTAGTTATGCAAATGAACAGCATTCTTTGTGGAACAAAGTTTAATATTAATTCCCAATTTTTTCTCCATTTCCGGACTACGAACGAGACCACGACCCCTTATATCACTAACCCATCTCCATCTGTACACACGCATCACAAAAACACAGCCGCAGCTCATCGTCACGAGGCGCCAAGACGCTGTATTAATACCTCATTAGCCAGCACACCAATTTCCAGATACATGTCCCGATAACACCACCGGCAACTCTAACAAGCATTACGCATACAGTTCTGCACTGAATACAACGTTATGCACGTGGCAACATGGTCGAAAGACAGAGGCATACCAACCAAAAAAAAAAAAAAAAAAATGAACACGTGCTTACTTAACGAAGTCCCAGTAAGGGGTCCCCTTCACCCACTATCCCCTGTACGAGGGGAGATAGAATATTCATTGAATCATTGTTGAGTCGTGTGGAGACACTGGTTGTCACAGTTCCATCCGCGGGGTGTGGGGAGGGGAAAGGATCACCGATATTCCATAGAAATAATTCGGTACAATTTCTCAATGTTGCTCGAGTTTTTAAATTTTTTCTGACCTATACGCGCGGGGGAGTGCGCCGAGTTAGCGGGGGTTCGTTGAAGATTATCACGGGGTTCGTGCCGGTGCATATATTACGGAGCCCACTACTGAAAAGAAACCACGTGGATTCGTTCACCAGGGGCGCCACCAAATTGGAGAGGCGTGTCACAACGCGGACAAACGCAATTTTGATACCGAACATTTTTTTTTATAAATCAAAGTTTGGGAAATTATCTTACCTTGCGCCAATTTGTCACAATTACCAAGTCATTTTTGGTTCATCTGGCCTGTAAAAGAAAATAATAATAAATGGGTTAAAATTACAATCAATACAGCAAGCAGTACGAGTAGGAACGAAAAATAAAAAAAATTGAGCCGTTATTCCTCATTAGCGAATACATGTGTAAGCCATTCGGCTTTATATTTTTTTTTTCGTCACTGGTAAAACTCAGGCTCGTGACCAGTAGAAATAATTAATAAAGGAGCAAGGTTCCGGGACAGCACCGAAAAAAAAATAGACGAACATAACCTGTTCCCATACTTGTTTGATCTAAAATACATGTACAGCCCTGGATAATATTCACAAGCTGACGATATTGCAGGAGAGGATATGGCTGTAAAGGAGACAGTTTCCATTCACGCCGGTAGGGGGCATGCGGGAAATCTCAATTTGGCAAACGAAGCGCGTTTGTTTAGAAACTCGCCACGGGGGGGGGGGGAGGAGTGAGAGGGGTGGTGTAAATCGTAGGGATAACGTGTCTAATGAGCGAACGAGCACGTGTGTGCATTTCGGGGGGTCAGCTGATCAGTAATTCTGTAATGCAAAATCTTTATGCAACGTGTTTTTTTAGGACTCTTGTTATAGGGGATTTACAATCGAGCATTTTGTTCGTCGAATCTTTGCTTGGCGAGCAACTTTCACGAATTTTTCAAGAAATCCGAGCAAAAAAAACTTGCCGAGCAAGATTCTCCTAACTCCGACCCACCATTTGCACTAAAAGTTCGAAAATGCATCACAATCGAAAGGTTGTGTTTTTTGTTTCCTGATATTTTTTGTAGCTGAAAAGGTCTAAACTTTTAACCACAAATTTAACTTTAAATTATCTAATATGTCAGTTACAAAAAAAAAAAAAAATCAGATGCTTTAGTCTGTGATGCCTTCTACGCTGGTGAAAGTTTTTTTGTTTCCTGACTTTTTGTTGTCGTATTTTTATAATGACAGATTAAATGTGATCTTTATTTCACCGATTTTATTGATTTAATCTGTTTTTTTAAATGTTTGTGGTGTAAAAAATACACGCCTAAACAGACAAAACAGATCAAATAAAAATTACTGATTAAAATAAATAAAATCAGTGAAAAAAAGTACGATAGTTAAGACACTTTTATTCTATCACTAATATTTAATGTCGTTTTAACACTTTTAATGTGTTCCAGTATTTTTAATTTTATTATACACTGGCTATCTCTACACGCCTCTACACAGCCACTGTAAAAGCAATACTTGTGCAACATCAGCATTTGAACAGCCCATTAATAGTGACCCCCGCAGATCGAAATCACATCCCCCTACCGACATAATCATCCCCTCCCAATTTATAATAAAAATGTATCGACTCTCCACGAACTTCCCTCGACAACAATACCATTACAACTATGACCCCGTATCACGTACGTATTGGCACTAATTAATGATTTATTCGGCCGCACCGGATTTTTCGACGACGGACTTCGTCAATCCAGGAGGCGGAGCTGGCTCAATAATTCGTGGGCACGAATCCCTCGCACGTTCCTGTCGAAAATCGACACGTGCTGAAAACAGGATTTGAATTCACCCCGCTGTCCAGTATAAGATGCGCCATGCGTTATGCGGTTTGTCCCGTCATTAAGATGATATGTTGGATGTTCAATTTTATGGAGGGTCGAGTGAATTTTTTTTTAAATCACCGTAGTGCTAAATCACTACAGGATTACTACCCCTCGTGTCGCTATGGCGATATGTGAGGGGCAGGGAAGTGAATGACAGCTGGTATAGCCTGGCTGCAGGATCCGTTTCTAAGCTTTGGACTCCCTAATGGAAGCTCAGGGGTGACGCCAGTACCCCAGGCTATCGAATAAACGAAAGCCTGCAC
>JAUJYS010000622.1:0-21721 GCA_033995665.1 Melogona broelemanni
TCATGTTATGTTTTTGGTTAGGTAAGTCAGTTTCCCTACGCACCCCACTCGACACCGTATTTTCAAGTCGCTCATGTCTTGAACGTGTAACTTAGCCAAAAAAACAATCTAAAAAAATACTTAATCTAAATGTCTACCTATAAAAAGTTCTGCGAATATCTACAATTTTTTTTTTCTTCCCCGATTTTAAGATAACGTAACAAAAATATAGCGAACATTGAGGTCAATGAAATATTGGTCTGGAAAAGTAACACAAATAAATATATTTAACGTTTCTTGAAAATCTGCAAAAACATCCACTTTTCCCCATTTCCAAAATCTCTATAAACGCCTACAACGTTTATGAAATTTAAAAGTTGGAATTGAGATGTATCCAAAAAGTGTGCAAAGTTAATTTTATTCCCAACAGATTACTCACCTTTTAGGATGACGTAAATGAGCGCCTTGAAGCGTATTTACACGATATTGGATCCTGTCGCGGTCTGGTAGAATCTCTGTATTATCAATGCGACGATTCCAGTTCATCGAATATGGCAAGCGAAAAGCATTATGTACATGCTGAAACAATCAATACAATTTCTATTCTTGATGTCCCGTGGCATCTAACACTGTATGTATGAATGGCAATTATAGGACGAGTTGATGTTTTTCGTTTCGTTTTGGTGGCAGCTATAGCAGATTTGGTGGGCTCGAGAAATAAATTGCATGTGTATCGGTCGATGAACTCGCACAGGAATATTGTTATTATCAGGAATATTATTACACAAGGTGAGGAGTTGTTGCAAAAAATAATTAAAAAACCTTTTACTATTATTATAAGATAAACGATATTACTCTTGTACAGTACATGCACACAATTGGATATGAAAATTGCTCGCCTTGTTGACAATGGAGGTGTACATTTTATTCGTTAAATTAATGTTTTACAAATTAAAAATATATTTGAAATGTGACTGCCGTTGTGGTTTTTATGAATATTGTCTTAAATTTGTATCATAAGTTATATTCTAATTGATGAGTTAACAGGAAAATAATACTAGAGACATTGCCGAAGAAATACGATAAACAGATAAAAGAACAATAAAAAATAAATATCTTATAATACGTATACATCGCTGAATAATCCGTGTTTCATTATTTAAAAAATGCATATTAGAATTATTGGGCCTTTAGGATCGAACTCAACTTAAAAGTAAACAAAAATTATTTTGATGCTGGTGATTGATGTTATTTATAATTAATTTGCCGCATAATAAATAATAATAATAAACCTAGCTTGTTTGAACTTCATTACTTCTATTAGTTTAATCAAAAACTAGAATCGGTAAAGATATAGTTAATTCAAAAACTTTTATTTTCCACGAAAATCAAAACGGATTTCGGAATCAAAATCGCAGGGTGTAATTTTTATATCGTCCCTATAAGAGGACATTCGTTCTCGTGACAGACGGTTCAAATGAAAAGGAAATCAATTAGAAATTCACAATATTTACATCCTTCTTTTGGTTTCCACCAAAGATTTCCACCAAAAGAAGGATGTACCGGTACGTACATTGATGGTTCGCAACCTTATTTCTAAACAATCTTTGTAATTTAGTAAATCATCCTTGGGACGCGAAATCTTCAGCGATTTCGTGTCTTTTCAAGTTTCAGTTTACTAAAATCGAATATAATTATGGTTCAGTACGGTACCTCATCTTTGCCAGAGAAGCCTTTTCCTAATTTTTGCTGTGAAAAAAAAATGTTCGATATTAAATTGCAATATTGTAAAAGTGTGTAGAAATGCAACAAATTTCAATAAAAATTAATTACAGGTCTTACCTGAATGTATATTTTGCCTGAATTACCTGAATGGATACTAATAATTTTAAAATGTTCATAGGAGCCGTTTGGTTGAAAACTTAAATAATATAGAATCCATGACCAAGGATAGAAACGGCAACGGTTGTAGTGGACTTGTAGTTTATTAAGGATAATAACTTGTTCCTTTATTATCCTTAATAAACTACAAGTCCAATACAACCGTTGCCGTTTCTATCCTTGGTCATGGATTCGATATTATTTAAGGATACTAATAAAAAGCAACAAAATCAATTTAATAAAAAAAATGTGAACGAAAAAAAATGTGAACGATAAAAATCATACAAACCTTATAAAGGGTTATTTTTGTGAATAATTGATTGGTTTTATAAAAAACAAATAAATACATTTTAGCGATAGATTTGTACGTGTACTAAGTGAAAGTCACAAGCACAACTAATAGTTAATCAAATCGACAAATAAGTTGCGCTGCAAATTATTCTTTATTAAAAAACCATTTTATTACAACAACAATCTGAACAATGGATAAAATTGTTAAAAACGTCAATTTGGAAGAAAACTGATTTCAAAAAACATTGTTTGCATGCTGACTGCAAAAGGAGAATAGTTAAAAGTTGGTTAAAACCTAAACCACTGGATACATTCAATGTATATGGGGATTGGCACATTTACATTAGAGGGATTGGCTGCATCCTTAGAAATGAGAATAACAATAAAAGGGCGTCATTTTTGCAAAACGACTGCCTTGTCACAATACACCAAAAAACGGCGATAACGACGTCTAAGATTCGAATTGGACAATGAAATTTAATTCAGCATATCATAATTTACTTCATGAGGGTTATCAGAAATGGACATACAACTGTTATGTTTGGAGAAAATAACATTTGAAATAAAAAATTACAATTCCTTATACATCGTCAAAGAAAACAACGTTGAAGTTGACATTTTCTCGATCAAGCTGACATTTCACGGCTAATAAGAAATCTAATTTCTCAATTAATTATTGAAATTATATTAGCAATCAATCCACGTGGCTTAATGCGGTAAACGTTTAAATGTTAAGTTAATAAACAAATACGAATAAATCTTCCCATGTATTATGTTGTAAACGTCTTATGAAAAACGTCGTCCAATTTATTCTTGTTTACCGGCTACAGATTTGCCACAATTACGTCCACAAAAAGAATGGTCATCCGCTATATACAATAATGCCCACTAACAAATAACAACTGCTGAACATTATTTCAAGTTATACTGATATGAATCGAAATCTTAGAGAGAGAGAGAGAGAGATAGATAGAGAAGAACGGCGATAATTATACATCCACAAGCAAATTGAAGCTATTTCAATTGAAAAACTCAAACAGATATAGAAAGATAATATTGAAATCACAATGGTATTTTTTTTTAAATGGCAACAAAGTCAATAGAGAAATCACAGGTAATTTTCTACAATATAGGAAGAAAGCTGAGACATGTTGTCATGACTGGAATTTTCAAGATGGTGAACTGTAGACACATAAGTTTTGTTAATGATGATTCAACATTAAGTTCTAGAGTGGCTAGAGAACATCGTGGTAACACGAATAGTGTTTCAATAAATGTTTTTTCATAAACGTCATAACCATGATGGCACAATCAGCGCTCACCTCACAATTTTATTCGAATTTTTAATATATTCGACCTATCCTTGATTTGAATTCGCATTTTTTGCACACAAAACAACTAGATATTTAAAGCACTAACTATTTTAAACTTTTTTCATACCGACTGATTTTTATTTTATACTCGCAGTTGTCCTATTAGTGTTGCCGTTGCACACGGGAGAAAGATATTTAAGAGTAGACCCACGAGTTTCGTTGACCAAAAACACAAAGAGGTCGTGGTAATCGACGTCACAGCACGATAAGATCTTGTTAAAAACCATTTAAGCTGCGATATAACATTTATAGAAATCTGTATAACATGTCTACAATTTAAAAAAGAAAAAATAAATAACGCCGGAAGATACACGATATATTTATAGAGTGTTTAGAAAAAAATTGAACACGGCTAAAAATATAAATTATAACATAAACATCAAATGTAAAACGGATGACTACTACTCAACAAGGAGGGACCCGAATTCGTTAAGAATTCAAATAGGGTCCGCTCAGTTGTCACACCTAAGTTTGGCACTCTGCATTCGTGTTTTGTAAGATTCAACTTACAACTTATATATATATAATAATTATAATAAAGCACCATAACAACGGTCATTACGAGTTGAATACACCAATAATGAGACACGAATTTGACTATCGATATAATCGGTGGGAACATGGATGGTTGGACTAACAATTATTATATACAGTAAGGTTAAAATTGGAGCTGATTGGAAGAAGTGTACACACACTGATCAACAAATACAATTAAAATAGTCAATACACACACGTATATAGAGAGATATAATGCCAATTCGTAACTAACATCGTGTAAAAAAAATCACAGTTGCCTTTTAGTAGTTTTCGACAATAACACTAACCATATATATTTTTATATATCGCGCCACAAAAAGGATTTTTCAATTGAAATTTCAGCATCTGAGAATTTAAAACTATAAAAACTAGGTCCTATATCAATTCAATTAGGAGTTTCAACTATGTTTATCTGAAGTGAGTAAAGCCAAACGAATTTGATCAAAACAAAAAGATAATTTCACGTAAAAAAAATAGAAAACAATGAAAATATAACGTATTTTGCGTGGTCAAATTTTATAAATTAGAAGTAAAACCCACAATTACCAGTGAAAATTTCAAAATAAATAAATATAAATTTTGTTAATGGCTTTCACACCATTAATAATTTAGTTTTTTAAACATTGGTAAAAATAAACAATAACGCAGTAAAAATAAAATCCATAAAATTCTATACAATCTATTTAAAACCTTGAACAGGCATTGCCCAAATATTGACACACGAGTCGAAAATGAAATAAAGCGTTCTTCCATTTCGCGAACATTCTAAATATCGGGAAACACACAGACTTGAGTGGAAGGAGATAAAAAATATGCCGAAGGTAATTGTCGTTTCGGTTATTTAACGAAAGGCCGCATCCTTTCGGGAGGAGGACTTGTTTTTGGCCAAGGGAAGGAGGGGTCTTAAGAGACAAGCGGGAAAATGGCGGGAACACGTAAAACACATGTAGAGGTCCACACACAAGCGACATTAAAAAATCGGGGACCCAGTCCTCCTCTCGTAGGGTTTGGAAAGCAATCGTAAATGCATGAACTGTTTTGTACATTTTTTCTTTGGTAACTTGTATGTACATGAAACCGAGAAAATCTCCTACTTCTCTCCGTCGCACCCCCGCCTCTCGGGATCCATATTTGAGCAACAATCGTACATTGAGACGAACAAGAAGAAAAAACGTAAGAATTCCGTTTCTGAATCCACGTTCCGGCGAATCTTCTCAATCGCCATCCTTCACATATTCCATTTTTGAGCAAAACCACACATATTTACGCAAACCGAGAATATCAAATGACCAGTCCAGTCAACTTCGACAAAATATACAAAATCACAAATAGTTATTTTATGCGAAGCACAACCTAATAAAAATGAGTTTTATCTGAGAACACGATCGGATCACTTGGCGTTAATTTTCACAAGACCTACAGACAGATTTAAGACCTAACCATCCGTGACCGTGATCGATTGATCAACCAGACAGGAATTTATGCCTTATCTAGATCGCACAAGACTTTCTTCACTGTGGTCCCCGGGAAGGATACATTTCACAATTGTGATGTTCTGAGTTCGATTCCTGGTACGGGTGAAAGTTGATCGACCAGCTAACAGGACATGACTTTAGAATTTTCTAGTTCAAATGAATATTTTCGATTCTCATTCTTGTAATAAATCGTTTAAAAAAAAACAAGAGAACGGTTCAAAATAATTTCAAATTTGGTTTTGTAGTGAACTCACAATTCAGACAATTCTGAAATTCATACAAATTCAGACAATTCTGAAATTCATACAAATTTAGCAAATTCATAAATTGATCAAAGGTGGAAAAATGTATAATTTTAAGTGAGAGCAGCCAAGAGAGGTGTATCAAATGGTACAACAAATAATAATAAAATATCTTGAAGTGCGTCAGCAATGCGAAACCAACGGCACGAGGCCAAATTGAGCGGGTGCCGAAGTTGTTCTCCGATTGCCCAACGCACTGCTTTCACTTTATGAGTTACCAAAAAATGAAATGAGCAAAAAATTAGACCCGTAAGAACAACCTTCATAGAGGGAGACACATCAAGTCGAAAATTAGTGATTATTATTGTGCAGAATTAAAATATCAACTGCCTAATAGAATAACAACACCGAATGAGTGGCTGAGACTTTATCGTATCGGAGAGGGCATGCACACACTAACCGAGAACGAGAAACACATTTAGAACAATTGTTTGGTTAACACAATTAATTGACTAACAATTGTTGCAATCCAAAGAAATCGGGTAAAAAGACGACAACGTGTTAAACGGCAATGGCAAGCAATACTTTACCCAGCATTTCTCAAAAGTTGAATAACAAACAACCATTTTACGAAAGTAACAAAAATCTCTGCTGCATTACCATTTTTTCGTCCCGGCATTGATATGTAAATAAAATTGTCAGATTTTGATTGCTTTTCGAAAAGAACTCATCAATTTGCACCAGATTATACCAGATCGAGTTGGTTTTTAATAACAAATTTTGACAAACACTGATGTAGAGCAAGTTTTATATTTTCATAAATAAATATGAAATTGTTTGGCAACTTTATAATATTTCAATATTTAGGCAAGTTTATTAATTGAATAAATGAGTAATTCTTTCTGGCGTTAAAAGGATCAGTTGAAAACTCTCACTGCACCCCTTAAGAAGTTTTTCTACAACAAGTCTGCCATGTGCGTAACAAAATCTATCAAACACGTAGACTAGAAAAATTGATACACATGGTGACAAAGAAAAAAAAAATGTGCACAATTTTTTTTTGCGTTATTTGAACAGGTGATAATTAACTAAAAACTCATTTCTAAGAATATTTCGCATGGACAATTGAATCTGTGTTTGATTCGATCAGTGCCGGTACTGCGTATAGCTCAACCAATTACAAGTGCCTGTTTTTCAAATCAGGAATGCTTTTTGGCACGGACGTCAGTGAAAAATCAGGGCCCTGGAGTGCGCGCGCATATTTTGTTGTGTACACATTAAAATTAGTTCTGATCTAAATACAATTAAAAAATGGAAGCACTCGGGATCAGTGAGCTCGAGGAAAATCGGGGGCGAAATGTTTCTCCCAAGATTTGCCATCTCCTACTTTGATTTGTGACCATGCATCAGTTTGTGTGTGAACGGACATTTCGTGTGTTAGAGACACGGTCTAAAACAGATTGCGTATGCATGTGTGTGTACATGTATTGCCCAGGTTACCAAGTTGCACGGGAGATTGTAATAGAAAATACGTAATCGTGTTGCCGGAGTGTTAAAAAAGGGAAATTAAGAAACGAGAGTGCAAAGTGGCGAACTACAAGATTGTCCGCCATGTACATATATTTAGATGACCACGTTAGTACTCACAGCCATTTTTACGAATATTAATCGATTAATTCGGTTAATTTGATTACGTATTTCGCTATTATAAGCTCTTACAACAAAAATTAGACAAGAACGGTTGAAACAGTGAGTACATTTTGGCCTTTCGACAAACAAAACTTCCATTTCCTACATTTGAATATGAATATTTTAAGGAATCTTGGAATTTTTAATTAAAATTTTGCTTTTACGTTTATTTTGTTTATTACGTTTGTTTATTTTTTTTTTGCCGAATTACGAACATACTGAATTACGTAAATGTAGGTAATTTCGTTATATGACGTAAATATGTTTATCGTTCTCCATTAGTGAAGCCTTTACGAGGAAACTTTTAAAACGTATATTTTATGATTTATAAATACATATAACTATTTTTATCGTTCTCCAAAATGTACACCCTTGTTTTTTTGGAATTTACATATTTTCTTTTTACAAATAATAAACAACTAGTTTACTTCATGTGGCTACTGAAATTGACTACCATCTTTGATAACAAAAAAAATTGCTATTGAGTCTTGCCAACCAACTAAAAAAAAACACCAGCCGGGAACATTTCGACTACAGATTTACACACACACAAACGACAGTTGGCATGCAAAAGGTACCACAGACACATTTGGCTATTACTTTGTACACTCATACTCATATAGAAACGGCTGTACACATTTAGACTATATAATAATTATGTACATTTAGATGAGCACATACCACGTACGGCTGAGTTTAAATTGATCACACATCACCATACATCTATACAGTATATATATAATATCTTACATATAAATTCGATAGAAGAGAGTTCTATTCACACGATTACTAGAAAACGAAAGTAGAGAATGGTTAAAGGATAAATTGAACGTGACAAAATGTATGCATAGACAGAAAATCTCTTAAACAAGATAAAAATTGTATTGTATTTTTTTTTTGCTAGCATCACAATTGATATGAAGAGAAATCACACATTTATGGGGGTGGAAACAGCAAGAAAAGTGGCGAAATCGAAGACACATATTCGTAAAAAGGAAACTGGGTCAATTAAGAAATATCACGTATATTCAGAATGGCAACTGAGCGTTGAAAAAATGAGATTCGATATACATGTATTCAGTTTAGCAAGAAAGAGGGCGCCGGAGGGCATGCAAGTTGGAATGAGACAAGTGAAAAAGTTATGAAAAATAGAACGGCTGTTTCGCTTGGAAAAAAATCAGATATCGGTATCAGAAAAATTAGATCGAAAACATTCAAAGACAGATTTAAAATCGTACAACAGGGATGATAGCGAATGCCGAATAACAAATTTACTCAATGATATTTTGAAATTTTGTCAAAAAGACTTTCAAACTGACGAGTCTGAGAACGTTTTAGAAATAAAAACGCTTTATTTTGGCTTTGAAAATTAAAAATCTGGGATAACTGATTGCCTTTCTTTTCACCACAAACCGATCTTTCTCTTGAACCCTATCACAGAAATATCATAATTCAACAACTATTCTTTGGAGTTGTCATTAACGCTTGATGACAAATATGCTATTTGGAAAATATTATCACTAGCAAATAAATACCTTAATGCCTCCCATTTCAGAACTTATATGTTGGTAGGAGGGAGAATAGCGCAATTTTGAATTTTAGCTCCTTATGTGCTAACAACTCAGACGACAATTTCATAGGTTAAACTATACAGCTTGAATAAATTCATTTAAAATATGTCAAACTTTTCTGACAAATTATTATTTCAAATAAATTTCTCGGAAAAGCCACTTTTAAATTATGGCTATCATAAACAAAAACCTTATTTAGAAAAGCGTATTTGGAAACCATATTTACCAGGAGCTCCTATATTGATTCCAAACTTGAAAATATGCAAACTTAAAAAGGGATCTCAATTATCACAACTCAAGCGTTGCATCCAGACAAAACCAAAAAAAAAAAAAAGAAGCGCCCAAAATTTTAAATTCTAAATTGTGGGGCTGGGAATGGTTGATGGATGCGTGTAAGGTACCCAATTCGATGAACAACAAACCAGTCTCAAGCATCACAGTCAACAACAATAATTTCGCCAGTTTTCGAATGGCCGAAAACCGTCGAACTTGACAGCTCCTTTCATTCGACCCACCTTTACCCTGTCACTCCTTTCAAACATATTTTTATATTTATGGTTGGCAAGATTTCGTTCCATTTCCACAACGCCAGCGTTATACTACGTGCTCGTGTATCGACGACACTTATTCGCCAGACGCTTCACTCGCAATAGGTGATAAAAACGCGGGATATGAATAAAATTAAATTAAAAATAGCGAAAATATACAATTATAAACATTGGAGCAGGGGATAAAAAATAAATACAAGCAAAAAAGCACGTTAAACCGAAAGAAACGAACGTTCGGAGCAGATGAGACTTTTAAAACCTGGATTTAGTTAATCCTATTCAATATATGCGAATTGAATAATAATAATAAAAAATGAAATTAAAAAGCATTAGCGTAAAATATAACTTCAATCTTCATCATCGCTGTCTCTCAAATTGGATCCAGCGACTAGATCATAACCTCATCTATGCCCAACGTTCGTTCCTGCCAGAAAAACGACACCGGGGAGCGTTCTCATATAGGATACCTGACGGAGACTCAGTAGTACTCCAAGTAGGTAGGGTAGGTGGAGTGGACCGACGTGGGTGGCGGCGGGGCGGGCGACAGCGACATCTGGGAGGTAGTCGGGGAACACTCCTGGTACACGGAGGAAGAGCCGGGGGGCAGCGGGACCGGGGATGTGGACAGGCGGCCGACGTCGTGCGACGACGATTGGGGCGAGCCGCGCGAGGTGCTCAGATCCAAGGAGAGGGCCGAGACGGGGGTGGACCTGGGATCGGAAGTCTGGTACAGCGACGGAGAAGGTGGTGCCGCCACGTGGTAGGCCACGCCGGAGGAGGACGAGGGCGGTGGGGGCGGGGGAGGTGGAGGTGGCGGGGCCGCGATGGTCGCCTCCATGTGCGAGTAGCCGAAGGAGCGGGCCAAGACTTCCAACCGATGGTTAGTCGAGCGCGGCGAGGGTCGCGTCAGGAATTGATGTCCTAGCAGGAACTGGTCCATCCCGTGGGAGGGGGCCGGGGGCAGCCGAGACAGATGGTGGTCGACCACGTACGTGTCTAGCGAGTGCGGCGGCGGCGGCGACATGTGGTCTACCATTCGCGGCGATAAGTGAGCTTCCAGGTCCAGCTGTTGTTGCTGTTGCTGCTGCTGCTGGGGAGACGGCGACGAAGGAGACCGAGGCAGGTGGTCTAGACGATGCTGCTGATGGTAGTCGAGCCGGTGGGCCAGCGGTCGCGGCAGGGCGTCCTCCATGCCGGAATGGTGGAAGGCGGGCAGGAGATGGCCGGAGGGTGACTGGTCGTCGGGCGGCGAGGGCGGCGACCGCAGCACCACGTGGTCCAACGCATGGGACCCGGTGCTGGTGCGCAGGTGCTCCAACAGGTGGAGGGTGGAGCGGGGCAGACTTAGATCAAGGCTGTGCATGGGCAGGCGGTCCAAATCGCGGCTGGGCAGGACGTGCCGCACAAACTGACTCATGAGGTGCATCTCCTGCTCCTGCAGCTGGTGATGGTGTCCCCGGGACATGCCGACCACGTCGTCGTCGTCCTCGGCGGCGGGGGCCACCGGTAGTAGGTCGTCGGGATCGTCGTCTGGCTGATCCAGGTGGGAGGATCCGGATTTGACAGGATCGGAGGGCGGTAGCGAGGCCACGGATGACGGCTCTACCAGATCGTCGCATTCCACCTTGATGGGAGGCGAATCGGTGCTGTCACCGCCACCACCACCTCCACCACGATGATCCACCAACTCGTACCGTGAGAACTGGCTGCTCAGGTCTTCAGCCATCGACTGCTGCTGCTGTTGTTGCTGCTCCTGCTCTAGGGTATCTCCATGGTGGTGATGGTGGTAGACGCTGGCCGGGTCATCCTGCTCCATACCGGCGGTACCGGCGTCGTCATCGCAGCCGACATGGTGCCGTACGTGTGGCGCGCCGTAATCCGCACCGCCGTGCGTCAGACTGCTGACGTAGTGGCGCACAATGGCCAGCGAGGCCATCACGTCGTTACTGGTGAACTCCTTGTGGAGGTGGCCCTGGGCATCCTTGGCCGTCATGCGGCCCATCAGGTGAGCCGCGTAGCTGGCCGCCGAGATGGTGGGGATAGGGTGAAGCGATCGTTCCTGGTAGGGGGACAGACGTTCCTGGTAGGGGGAAGCGCGATCCTGGTAGGGCGAAGCACGTTCCTGTTGGTAGGGGGACGCACGGTCCGGTTGGTAGGGAGACTGCTGCTCCTGGTACTCCAGCATGGCGCGTTGCTGGGCGGCGTGGTGCTGTTGCTGCTGCTGTTGGTGGTGGTGACTGGCAGCCTCCATGTGAGGCGACATCTGGTGGTGATGGTGGTGGTGCTCCTCGTCGCGCTCCTCGTTCTCATCCTCGCCGCGATGGTGCACAAGCTCCAGGCAGACGGGCGGGGGCGGCGGCACCGAGTCGCAGCCGCCGCCCACCACCACGTCGTCGTCCAGGTCCGTGTCCAGGTCCACGTCGGACGAGTCCATGTCGTGGTTGGAGGGCCCGACGGCGAATCCGCGGTGGTCGAGACGCACATGCTCAATGTCATCGTCCACGTCCTCCGACTCGTCCATGATTTCGCGGGGATGGAGCGACCGGTGGCAGAAGTCGGCCTGCTGCTGTTGCTGCTCGTCGCTCAACATCACCCCGCCGACGGCTACCGCTTCCGTTTTGACCGCCACCTGCGATGACGGCTTGTGATCGTCGACTATTAGATCCTCGGTATGGCAGCCGTCGTTGTTTTCCTCGGGGAGGTTGTGCACGTCTAGGGGAGATTGCTCGTCGGTGTCTTCGCCGGATGCCATGACCAGGTGGTGCATGATAGCGTTGGAGGGTGCCACCGCCAGCAGGGGGATGAGCATGGTAGCGGAGGGAGTGGAGCGGGGCGATAACACCGAGACGGGCGGGAGGGGGGTCATGTCCAGGGGTCGGTGGTAGCCCTCCGGCGCGCCCATCACCGGATCCGGGCCGCCGGGCGAGGCGTCCTCCTCGCGTCGACCGTGCTCCACATCCATCACGTCGGTCGTCATGGCCACCAGGTTGCCTCGGTCCAACGCCATGGCCGCTTCGATGTCGTCTACCTCCTCGCGGCAGCAGGTCTCGCATCCGCCCAGTTGCCCCGGATCCGGTTTGATGGTGCCGACGCCGCGGGACGGGAACTCCATGGGCGAGGAGGAACACATGGACGAGGAGAGGGATTCGAGGTCGGTGGTGCTGGTGACTGAGGGCACGCTGTTGGTGTCTTGGTGGTGGTTCTGATGGTTGTGGTGGTGATGGTGGTGGCTGGCGAACTCCTCGTGGAACTCGCTGGCCACGTCCATCATGAGCATCTCGTCGTCATCGTCGTCCACTTCCTCTTCCTCCTCGCCGTCCTCGATATCTTCGTCGTCCGGTTCGACCAGGCCGGCGGCTAGGGCGCGGGAGCCGCCGGACAGAGGGCCGCCCTTTCCCGAGTAGCTCTCGAAGGTGTAGGAGATGCAGCGCTCGATGGACGGCATGTTGTCACCGGTGTAGCTGTGGACTTTTTTGTAGTGGAACTGCAGACACTGTTTGGTGGTGAAGGCGGCGGTGCAGCCAGTCTCGATGCAGCTGCGCGCGGCAAACACAAAAGACATGGGAACTCGGTCGTACCTTGGTCGCTGTCTGGTCACGACTTATAAGATTGACGAATTAAATTGAAGGTTTCATTTCGGTGACGATTACAAATTTTGAAAGATCATTCCCGTGTTTTCCGGGACCATTTTTTTTAGTCTAGTCGTACGTTTGACAAAAGAGAATGTTTACCCAGGAAAAAATATTTTAATTCATTGGTAATATTCCGCTAACGTCACATACGAGTAACTAAGCTACTGAATTTGTGAGCAGTAACACTATCGAGTGTACCAGCAGCAATTGAACAAGTTCACCGGTACACAAAAATTGCAGGAGTGTTTTATAACATTCGAAATTATAAAGTTGAAAGTAACAAGTAAATTAGAGAAATGAAAGAAGACTTACCGAAAAGGTTTCACTCCCGAATGAGTCAGCATGTGAATTTTCAAGTTGGACTTGTTCTGAAACGTCTTTCCACACCGGTCGCAGGTGGCGGCTATATTCTGATCCTTGTTGTGCACCTCTTTCAGGTGCCGCTGGAGAGCCGCTCTGGAGCCGAGCAGTTTGAAACACGATTTGCACTGAAACTCTTTGAGCACGTCCGAAATATCTGCAAGGTGGTCAACGTGAATAATAAAACAAGTTCAAAACGTGCTGCATCACAAACAAACAAAATAAAACTGACAAATGATACGCTTCCTTGCAGAGTAAAAATAATGTAACTAAGTAGTATTTGCAAAAAAAAAAATGGCGACGGTTCGCAAGTGCAACAACTCACCAGAATGCATTCGACGAATGTGGACTTTCAATTTTTGCGGCTGACAAAACTTTTTCCCACAGAGATCACACAGCGGTCGACTACGCCGCGGGTTCAACTTGCAACCGTACGTCCTGTGCATGTCCAAGTAATTTAACCGCAGAAAAAACTGGAGAAATGGAAAAATTAGCTGGGTTATCCGTCGGTGACCGCAAAATCCTTTGAAATCGCAAAATATTCGTGATTCTTTCAAGTGAATTAGCAGAACTATTTTATTTGACTATCGTACCATGTGTCTGTTAGTTTAATATTTAATTAAGGAAACATCTGTTTCTGTCTCGGCATACTGAATATTCTTTTTAATCCATGTGATACACTTTCAGGATTAGGACTAGAAATCCGCATTACCTTTTTACAATATTGGCACTGGTACGCCCCTTTGCCGTCGTGCATTTCGGAAGCGTGTCGCATAATGTTTTCCTTGCCCAGCACCGCGATGCCGCAGATCTAAATCAAAATCGAGCATCGACGAAAAAAAGAGACCGTTAGATGCTCGCGATTCCCAACTAGAAGGGTGCGTGCATCGTTCTAGGTGGCCGTCTACGCACAAACCATGCCGCACACGAAATTGCAAAATGGACATCGAGGAGTCAAGTGAAGGAAGAAGCAGCATTTCCAGCCATAGGGGAGGGGAGAGGGAAGGTGTTTTTTTTTTTTACCTTGCAGTGATACTTTCTGATAGTCAGACTGTAGTTGGGATCGTGAAATATCATGCAGTGCATTCGATAGTAAATGGGGTGATGAAACTTCTGATTACAACCGCCGCAACCTACGGAAACGCGAGACACCGCCATTAATGGAATTGGATTGGTGCAAGTGTTCTACACAATAGTTCTCAAAGGTGATTAAATTAAAAAAATATAAATGTACTGCGTATTGAACTTGTTGACCAGATATGCGAATACGCTTTAGTTAAATGTTTTTAAGAACTTAAACTTTCAAACTTAATCTTTGTGCACTTAACGAAAGAAAAATATAACTCAAAAGCCTGACAAATGTGAGAACAAATTCTTGCGTAATTCTTGCGTAATTCTGCTTCCCACAACATATACAGTAATAAATCAATCGAGTCGGTTAATTTGGACTGTGTTAACAATTATGAACGATATTGCCATGAATGAAAGACTATTTTAAAATAGGGAGATAATCAATTATTCCTGAAATTGTTAAGAGCATAATTTAGTGCCAATTAAGTAATTACAGAAGTGTAAATTATTTTTAGCTGTTACTCGATTTATTTCAACTAAAATTCGTTATAGATTTGTTATAAATTTTCCTCCAGATCGGCAAAAATTGAAAGTGGCAAAATAAAATATATATAGTTTCAACGATAACGCGTATAGTGTTCAGAAACTAGAAACACTCACTCGTTTTCTCGATCTTCTTTTTGGACCAAGAGACGGTGGGATCCTCGGCCCAGTAGACGAGCTCCATGCCGGCGGACACGTCTTTGACGGTGACAAAGAAGAGACTACCTTCTTTGGTGATGGCCGATAGGTTGCGCTCGCTCTTGGTTGCGGCAGGCCGCAGGTAGCGCAGCCAATTACTGTTCCCATCGTCGGACGTGTCCACGTACAGCTTGACGTTATTGTCGCAGAAAATCTGATGGTGGGAAAAAGAAGTCATCTTCATTTGGGCAGTAATGATGACGTGGCCATCTGCTATAGAAGGATTGAGATAAATTTTGTTTCGTGATACTTACTGGCAGAGTTTACGAAATACTACTATAATGGTCATAATGAAATCAAAAATCAATTTTCTTGACTTTACCTGACATAAATCGAATTAAAAAATACTAGGAATTATCGCTACACGCTTGAATCGACCCAAAAAATGTTGTACCATGTAATAGCTGGCATTGAAATCTATCTCAAACAAATCTGAAATATCATTTAAAATTATCCAGTATATCGATACAATTGTTTTGAAAAATGTTTTAAAAAAAATGCAATTTTTCCCATAATCAGAAATTTTAGGAATTATCGCTATGCGCTTGAATCGACCTCAAATGTTAACTGAGCAATAGCTAACATTGACCTATACCACAGAATAATGTCAAATAAAATTAAAAATGCTGCAATATATATATAAATAAAATCGTTCAAGAAAATGCTATTTCTCCCAAATTAAAAAAATTAGGAATTATCGCTATCCGCTTCAATTGAACCATTGAGCTCTACCACAAACTAAAGTCAAATAACATAAATGAGCGAGTGCTACCCGGAACGTAATATTCATGTACAAAAAGACTTGAAAACAAGTGGATTTTTTTAAAAATAAAGATACGAACCTCCCAAATGTTTTTCAGATCCATGTCTTCGTGGATGTCGGCCTCGTCAATTGGCAAACCAACCAGAGGTCCAAACTGCGTGTGCTGCAGGATGTGCCCTGTTGCAACCACGCTCGGACCGTGCTTTTGGTCGACGGTGACCAGTTTCAGAATCTGGAGGAAAAACGATAACAGAATGACATGTAAAATTATTAACGGCGGCAGCACATACGTGCAATCAAAGTCATTATTTTAGTGAATATGCTGCACAGTCACTGTTTAATTGAAAAATGTATAATAGAAAACCTATTTCAATTTCATATTTTTTAAGACATGATTCCGCGTGACACAAGTGTTTGACGATCAATTCGTGCGAGCACAACTCACGTCAGGCAAAGAAATCTCCGACATGGATAGAATCTGATCTTCCTCGCAGACAGACAGGGGCGAGTCTGGTACGACCATGGCCGGCCGATGCAGCTGACAGTCGCTGGGTTGATGCTTCTGGCTGCAGTCACCGCACGGTCTCACTTTTTCGACACCTGGACGCGGAAAATAATTGAATTTTTTTTAATGAAACTTAAAATCTGAAATTACAACAGAAGGCATCAAATATTTATTGAAGATCTGTGGAATTAATTCATTAATTCGGACCGAAATATTAATAATTTTAAAATCCGGAATCGACTTCGAGCCGATTTTCATCTCAAAAACGAACACCACTTTCGATAATCAATAATCCAGAAGTTTAATTGAAAATCGAATTATTGAGCACAGGCGTAATAAATTATTCTCATTTAAATCGAAACCGAAAAGTGAAACCATTCAGTAATCTAAAAGTTTAATTAAAAACGCAATAAAATATTAAGTACAGACGAAATAAATATTAAGTATAGACGAAATAATGAGCGTGCACTAATACATACTGTAGTGCACTAGGCAGTACGGTGATTTAAAAAAAAATATATCGGAACGAATCCACTATATAATTTGCCATCTGGAAACTGTGTCGTGCCGTTCAAAATAATCTCACACAATAATATGTCGTTCTATTTCGAAAATTGTAACCTCTTGAGACCTAATATACTGATAAATGTTAAACATTTAAACGTACAAATTCTTAAGCAGCTTGGATATCAATACAGTGTATATGGGAAAAGCAGCGCTGATGGAAGACCAATTTTCGTTTCGCCATGGTTTATATTGCGCACATATTTATTTCCAAATGTGCTGCCAAAAATTCAACAATAAAAACCGACACTCGTAAAACAACAAAAAAGGCTAAATTACTCGATACCGTATTTTCAGGTCGCTCATTCCGGAAACGTGTAATTTAGCCAAAAAAATTAAAAATGATAATCGCCAAAGATAAAGAAAAAACGCAAGCAATGGAATCCTCTACCAGCAATAGTTTTCTTATGATGGCAATTTTCATCCTCATTTCATCTCAGGATTTTATCGAGATGTGGTGGCAAATTAATCTATATCCACAATAATTTAATGTTCATTTTAGGTATACAATCGGAATGTTTAGGAGTGCAAAGTCACAAACACAAAAATTAGTTGTTTTTATTTTTGACGTTTTTCAGAGATGACGTTTTACATGCGTGACGTGATCACTTTTCCATTCTTCTGCATTCATAAATTGCAGGAAAAGTAACCAGTTACAGCTACGGTCACAAAAAGGCCCCCACTGAGATTCAGGATAAAATAAAATGACTTACCAATGAGTGGCCTGGGCAGGTGTTCGGCCGTCATGGGCGACAGGGGCGGCGGCAGGGAAGGCGGCGGCGAAGGATCCGTCCACGTCAAGGCCGGCGCCTTACGAATGTCGCTGGGCGTGGGCTTCCGTCGCTTGGTCGTCGACTGGGGCGTGAGGATGCGGGCGCGAGAACGGGCCGCCGGCCGTTGTCCCTGCTTGGACTTGAGCGTGGCCACGCGGGTCGAGCGCCTCGTCTGCCGTGATTCGTCCAGGGCGTCGGCGGGCAGCCATTCGGAGTCCTTTTCGTCCTCGCTACGACATACGACAGGCAAGCATTTCTTTTAGATGGAGACGACACACGATAAAACCTGTACTAATGATCGGAATCTCTTAATATTCAATGTATTTTTTTCTCTTTTAATGTGATCCTGCCTAGTTGTGTCTCATTTTCCATCACTACACTACTACGAAAACAAATAATCACATGATCGTGTTTAAATTACAGAAAAAATTAGTATTATAGGTTTTTTCAAACGAAATTAAAACGAACGAAATCTGAACGAACGTAAGTTTGTTAAAGATATAAATCTTAATGCACACCTCGTAGATTATATCTGAGATGATCATTTTATGATGCTAAAAGACAACGACAAATTTTCCTTGCAAATCGATATACAAGAAAAGAAAAACTTGAAAGTGATGCGTAACGTTGCCCCAGTAGGTTGGCAATCACTACCTACAGCCCGCCATTAATCTCACGGAGGTGTATGTCCTGATTATCAGTATTTATCATACAAGGGGCAGCACTAAGTTATTGAATAACATCGCGGGCCCATTACGTTTTTAGTCAGCAATCGGTAAATTGGACAGTTGGCAAATCGAACAATTGAATAAACGAGCGCATTGAGTACAAAATATATATTCAATATGTTCAGATACTTCATGTTTAAAAATTGCCTATTTCAATATATTCAGAACTTTCCAAACATGTCGAAAACCAACGCTTATTTACTTATCTAAATTCGAATTAACAAATGCTATTGAAGCGTTTATAATTTGGCGATATCGCTCTAACGTTAACTTTTCAAGGTTAAGTGGCGAAGTTCGAAAATAAAAAAGTAGGAATTGCCAATTCATCGACGATGGATGAGCGAAAAATCAGAATCAGAATCAAAATATCGTTCTCAAATCGACCACATCTCGACCGCAACGCGTCCATAAGATAGAAAAAATATAATAAAAGAGAGATAAAAAAAAAGATAAAGAAAAAGAAGACCAACCTATCCAGCTGGTCGGGCGGCAGATGCTGGTGCTGCTGCGATCCCGCGTCGTCCTGGGCAACCCCGTCGCGACACACCACCTGGTCCACATCGTCGGCCGATAACACCACACCGTTCAGTTCGGCGCTGTACCCGTTGCTCTCCCCCGTCTCCTGCGGTTCCAGCGGATCCGGCATCGGCCCGGCAATATCCTCCGGCACGCCTCCGGTCTCATCCAGCACCTCCACTGTCCGACACGACTCCAGAACGCCGGGATCTCCTTCACATCCGGCATCGTAGTGGTGCTCATGGTGCTGACAGCCAGGCCGGCATGGCTCTTCTTGGTCACCGGTGATGGACTGGACCGCAGGGGCCGACGGCTCGATGGCGGACCAACCGTCATCGAGGGACGGTTGATCCGGACCGGGCTCGGGTGGGCACGGTCCGGGTGGGCTCAGTTCGGGTTCGGGTCCGAGTTCGGGTGGCGGTAGCTCCTGCGCCTCCGCCAGCGGTGGAGGAGGACCGGAAACGACGTGGTGGTCGTCGTCGTCGTGTTGGGCGCCGCCGAACGGACCGGAAGTGGGGGTGGTGGCGGTCGTGGTGGGGCAGGGGCTCCTCGGTCTGGTGGCGAAAGAAAGTCGAGCAATTTTTAGCTTGATGGGTGGGTGATCGTTGGGATCGTTGGGCGTGTCCGGCGGGTGGGAGACGGTCAGGCAGGTGGTGCTGTTGAATAGCACCTCGCCGGTCGCTTCCGCGGCGCCGGATCGGGATTTGCTCTTGGGCTTCCGCTTTCTGGCCATGCTTGGTGGGCGGTGGGCGTGTGCTGTCACAGACCAAGCTCACATGTTGTACTTGTTATTTTTTCGACGGAGTTGTCTCACATGACCGTGCTGTCAAATTTTTTTGGTTGAATTTTATTCGCGTTTTATCTAACCGGGTAATCGATTGAGAAATTAAATGAAGTTGTGCTCTTCATTGGCGAGCTAAATTTTATCGGCGATGGTGGAGTAATAGAGTTCATCCGTAACTGGTGTTCTTTTCATTCGTGGATTCAAATTTTTAACGACAAAATAAATGAAATATCAAATATATTTATTTGTAGCAATGGGTGATGCTTTGACTCGTCGCATCAGATTTCGATGCAGAACGATTTTTATCTTCCATCGTTTCAACAACGTTGAGCGCTAGTTACTACGTCAAATTTTGGCACGGTGAGATTATCTCGTCAAAAAAGAAAAAAAGGATTTGGTTAGTGGTTTAGAGGCTTGCGGGGAAAATGAAAAAAAAAACACGGAACTCATTATTTTAATCTCATCAAATCGCTGACCGAGAGGGCTCTAAGTCAGACGACTCACAAAACAAACGAAATATGAGCAAAATTAAAACCGAATTTGAACGACGTTCGTGGAGATATCCTCGATTTCAGATAGAGCTGCCGGCAAAGACTGGTCAAGGTTGACCATTGGAGATGCACTGGTCGCGGTAAAATTGAGCGGATGCTTCCCGTTCAATGGTGCGAATTAGAAAATTCTCCGGTTCGTACACATCACGCACATTTAACTCGACGAAAACGAGCATCAGTCCGCTATCGGTTCATTCATTCATTCGACCTTGGCGTAGTACACCAAATGCCAAACTCGTAGATTCGATGCGAGGAGAAGCGTATATATTCGATGATGTTTTTTTTATCTTCTGTTCCATTGGCCATTTGGTGTAGCGACGAAGAGAACCACTCAATTTTCTCCTCTCCACTTTCCCGTGTTTCTCCGCCACCGATTTGAGCAAATATGACGTTGTGGCGGTGCGCGATCGACCGAACGTCGGGCAAAAAATAAAATGTGCCCACACGTTTTTCGGCAGTCACGTCGGTCGGGCCGAGGCACACTCGAAAAATATATTTTTCCGGGGATAAATAATTATTTGCACCGCGGGGGCCCCCCGTGGCCCGCTAGGCGACATCTTCTCTTACGCTGTGGCGAGACAACCAGAGGCTAGAGGCAGTGGAGGACCCTATGGAGGACTTCACCAGAAAATCTGGTTCCGATGCTGCCGTTATCCGCTGATGCGGGACATGCCCATGTAAAATGGTATGGTGGGTAAAACGGTGCTATTGCATCGGGGTATCGCTAGCAAAGAGCAAGAAGCTGGGGTTAACGAGGGATAGTCTATGAATTCGCGAAACAAAAATGTAGGCGGTATGGCACAACTGACTTATCTATTGTCATAAATTAATATAGAATATGAGTATCTGGTTTTCGTAAGAGATTGCCCAGACTTGATCATTATCAGCACATGGATAATCACCCGGATAATTCCTGCATCTGCACGTGACTGAGTCTCCCAGATCCCATGTCTGAGTAGATCGACATCATGGATTCGAACCAAGGATAGTAGAATATTATAATATTATTATAATACTAGCTTTTTTCTCCCGGCTTCGCCCGGTTGTGCAAAAAAAAAATTGTAAAAAATATTAAAAACAAAAAAATAAAAATAAATGATGACGTCATTACAGATGATGACGTCATGACGTCATGAATGTAACACAA
>JAUJYS010000623.1:0-21695 GCA_033995665.1 Melogona broelemanni
CGTCTCGCGATTCGCACAAAGAAACCCAGAAATGGAAAAAATAATATTTTGGGGGTGGTCGTGTGTGGAGGGGAGAGGGTGTCATTGCCTCATGAGTCGGGATGCTGGACAAGCGTCATTATAAGTAATAATGTGTTTTTGGGACGTTTTTGATATTTACTTTTATGATTTAAGTTAATGATTATAGGCTGAATTTATAAACGCGATATTAGTTAAAATAAAATAGCAGCATAAATTTCATAAATTAAAATTGTACAGTACAAACTGAAAAATGGAGTGTCGAAATACTAATTATATTTGAAAAAGCAGTATTCTCAATTATTTTTCAAATTTTTATTTTCTTTTAAAATTGTTTAAAAATATATAGATGTAAATTAATATTTAATTTTAAATTCAGTATAAACGCAAATTGACACATATTAATAAAATACGAAATAATAAAATTGACGCATTAAAATTGAACAAAACAAATAGTCTAAAAAAACAATTTAAGATGAATAAAAAAATGAAAAAAACATTTCCCGAATTGCGAATAAAAAAGACGTCAACAAATTATAAGTGGGAAATACTTGTGCCTGTCATTGGCAAATCAAAAGTGAATAAATAAAATGGAAAAATGTCGACGGAAATCCAATCGAGCGGAAATCCAATAGGGGCCTCAGGAGGACCTGATTATGGAAAGGGAATATATCCGAGGGACGCGACGGATTAGAATAGAGAGCAGATAAACCGATACGCCTGTATCTGTCTAGAGTTCACCCACCACCGGGCAATGAGTCGCACGACCACACTCCTTTCTAGACGGGTCACAACATCCCAAGAAACGGGTCAACCCCTACTACATCCCATGCCAGAGATAAAATGCGACAAACTGGCTGCGCGAAGTACGATTGGGCGTCATGACGTATGAAATGCGTATGGTAATTAGTAGAGGAAGGATAGTGGAGGGGAGGGGGCGGACAACCATTCAGAAAAGATGTGGAACTATTTTTTTCCCCCATCGGCTGGCAAAAGATCTTCATCTCATCGCGGTCAAGGTGATCAAACGGCTGTTAGCGCCACTAACGGTGTAACATGCCAGCTATATACTTGCTTACATAATTATTCTGTAATTCATATACGATTAGCGCTTAAGCATGTCCGAGGACAGGCAGCACTTTTGCAGGCTTCATTCGATAATTGCTACTATCATGACGTCACAGCGTGACCTTCGCGTCACAGAGATATTGCAGCTGCGCATTTCAGAATTGTGTGCGCGCAAAATAGCGAAAACTCTGTTTTATTATACAGGATTCATTATTTTTAGAGCCATCCATAACCCGCACAATTTAATATTTTCAAATTTCAACCTAAACTCGAACTGAGATTCTCAAATTTTGTGATTGACGCTCAGTTCCGGCAGACCCGCCGAATTAGCAGTCCATTTACCGCTTTTGACGGAACGATACGATTGACAGTGATACTCCCAAGTTGCCGGAATTCGAACTCCGGTTAAGTGTGTGTTTCCTGATAGCGAACCGGTGATGTTCTACCATTCTCAGTCCCACTATAAAAATTGCTTCTTTCTCTGGACCACCGCTTCACGGACTTTCCAGAGCGTCACGACAATCCCACCCCATGATCTAACTCCCCCACCCACCCAGCCATACGAGACCTAGCCAAAGAGCTGGCAACACTGACAAAGCCCTGGCATTATACCAGATTACATTTTGAAAGGAAAGCAAAATTTACCATCAACGTGATGCTTCTTGAGCACGAATATACCCTCGTTTGTCGTTAACTGCCACGTGCCTGAAACTGTTCGCCATTACGAAACATCATGATTTACTAGTCATTCGCCATGCAATTGAGTACGGCATGTGCGTATTGCACGTGCTGGTAAGGATGGTACAGGGTTTGGACAAAATAATGGAAACAGGTCTATTGGTGCACCTTGTAGAGCTGTTACCATTAATTTGTCCAACCCCAGTATAATCCAAAGATTTTTAAAAGTAAATTTTCCTTGACAGGCCAAAAGTACGATGATGAATGTGTTTTCTGGAAATTGATTGGGAAAAAGGGAGGAACTATTTTTTTTAAAGAGAGAGAGAGAGAGAGAGCGGGGTCCGGGCACATAAATCATTGGGGGCCTTATAACCCGTCAGACGGTCGAAAAGAGTCATTCTTCATATGGAAAGCGCATAAACACATGTTTGGCGGTGTCGGGTTCGAATGAGGTGGACCATTTTGTGGGTGGTGGTGGGGGGGTGGGGGAGGGTGACATCAGAGAAGCGTGATCGTAGGGGTGGGAACGGTGTCGCGCGGCACGATAGTGTTCAACCCTATCGATAATGCGTGATCGCGAATACTGGAGTTCGTTTGATGCTCATAATTATAATATCAATAATATGATAATTGTACCTTTAATAAGGCATGCTGTTTTTAAAGAAAATCGAAATATGCTGCAAATAGGTATTTACTAGGTTAACATTAAGATTAATAAAATTAAGATCATTAAAAGATTAACATTATTTTTTAACGTTGACATATTTCCAGCCAGTACCAAAAAAAAATTAAAATTCCATTCCATAAAAACAAGTTTTTAAAATCAAATTAAGAGTGTAATTTCAAAATAATTTTTAAATTGGCACTAAACATATCAACGATAAAAAAATATTTATCTGATAAATAAAGTTTAATTGCAGCAAATTTTTGCTATTTGAAACTGTTATCTTGCAATACGGTTCTTCTATGCGGTTGTTTTTAATTATCATCAGCAAATTTTGCAGTATCTAATTTGAAATAATTACTGATTGAAATATCGATATCTCTAAATCGATTTTTTGTAGAACAATCGCTTATCACTCTTGACTGAATGGTGGGGTAAAGAGACCGGTAGTGGGGTTGGTGGGAGGGGGTAAAAGAAGAAGAGCACAGCCAACCCTGTTGAGCAATACCATGAAATATACGAAGGCATTAATAGTTCATTACTCATTGAGGGGAGGGGGTGGAGGGTTGACAATTGACGCCGTCATTGGATGACCGGCGGACCCAGGGGTTTGCCATCCGTTTGTCGCCAGGTGGAGCGACGGTCGCCGAGCGGGAGAGATTGGCCTCATGTCATGTTATACTGAGGTTGGACAAAATAATGGAAACGGATCTATTTGTACACTATGGATTTGATCTCTTCTGGGCTTATGCGTCGTGATTGGAAAACCCAATTTTTTGCTAACCACATAGGTCATATCTGTCTACAAAATTTTGAATATGTGATGTTGATTAAAATTATTTTTTTCTGATTTTGTGGCACGAAATGTCGGACCAACAAATTCATGGTGCACTTGGAGGATGGAGTTGTTTCCATTATTTTGTCCAGTTTCTGTAGGTTGCTGTTGGATTGGTATGGGGGTATTGCGTAAAGGGGAATAAGGTATGGAATGGGGGTGAGTTTCTGGTGGTGGTGGGGAGGTACTAGGAGAGATGAAAGAGAGGAGATGATGAAAGCTGGCATCGAGAAAAGATAACAAGTCAGAAAAGATTAGCGCAAAAAGAAGTTGAAGCTAAATGTCTCGAGGGATTTGTAGATATTCTGTTAGACGGACGATTAAAGTACTTTTTTAAAATAAAAACCGCTACTAATACGATTGTATAATCAAAACTAATCAACACATTTTTATTGATGGCGATTTTAATGTTATGCAAATCACAAAATTATGCAATTATCCAAAGTCATCAATGATATTTGATCAAACTCTTTAAAATAAGTCTAGCTGAACTAAAACGACTTAAAAATCCAAAATAATTAGATCATTTTTTAAACGATTACAATCCTGTAATCAGGCATGAATCATAAAATTATGAAGCATTGTAAAGGAATGATTATGGTCGAACGCTTTGACAAAATCCTAACGATACTTCCTATGCATTTCTGGCGAAAAATAAAAAAGTGGGAAAAAAATACCATTTTACAAGCATTCCGCTAAATGAAACCCTGGACAGAAAACTCATTTCGTCCAGAAGTTTATTGTTAACTGGGCACGGTGTAAAAAATAAGACATTCGCAAGAACATTCCTGTCCTAAGACTTGTATAACGAAGACGGGAGAAATAGACCAAAGGCAAAAAAAAAATCGAACGCCGCTCGTCAAGAGTGATCTGCACGTGCGCCAATAAAATCATCAATTGACGTGCACGCGCAATTTCCCCCCTTTTTTCTTTGTCTCTCTCTCTGGCCGGCATTCGTCGCACCAATCGCGTGGAAACATGGCTGTTACTAATTACTTCTCATCGTTGGAATGGACCGGTTAACACGGAGGCGTTTCCACGGAATCGAATCGCTTCGCACTGACGACGAGCACAACAACAAAAAGTAAAAGAACGTCGCGCGCACGCCAGTCCAAATGGCATCCCTATCCTCCAAAGCTCCTTAGATTTGTTTGACCCCTTTAGAAGAACCCTTGACCCTGGGTAGCATTGAAAGAAAGACGTAAATATTTCTAAAGTTCAATGCTATTATGGAGATGCGCACATGGGATAAATAAAATTATTTTACGACTAGATGGCGCGTACCGAAGTGCCTTGTGTGATTACCAACGCTTGAGTTTTCCAGGGGCGACAATCCACTCGTAAACGTTTGATTCACTTTTGGGGGCCCTTTCTTGTGAATATTCCAATTCGAGGAAACAATCTTGCAAAAATAAATTATAGTAAAACAAAATAATTATACTAAAACAAACTTGTGTTGAATTTTCAAATCAACTGTATTTTCCCTTTCTCTAATACAGAATATGAATCTCTGAAGTAAAGGGATCAGCAAGAAATTAAATTAAAACAAAATGGAGATGTGATCCGTCTAGCTCAGTGGGTGTGGCAACATCCTGCGGTGCGGGCGGTCCCGGGTTGGATTTCCGGCGCAGGCTCTTGTTTATTCGATCCTAGGGTACTGGTGAAAAGGTGTCCCTCCATAAATGTTATTTTGAGGCGATTGGAGGGGTACATAATCTCCTGCAGTGCTACTGTATTCACTACAGTGAATTAAAAAATATTGGGAATATCGGTTTGTGGGTGCTGGGTGGGAGGGGGGAGGTCTGAAGAGGATATCGGGGAACATTCGACAATGAGAATTCGTGAGTGAAAGCGGAGCCGCGTCCCGATCGGTTAAATTAATTTTGGCGAATCGGTTTAACTGCGCGTGTTTTAGGCCTATTTATATGGCACGTGCCTTAGCATCATCTATTAGATGGTAGTGTCGGGGCATCTACACATATCACAAGACCGTCTTTCAGAGATGAAGAAAGAAAAAAATAGAAAGACAAAAAAAGTGTGTGGGGGTGGAGGTATACGGGAGGGGTGGAATCATCCCTCGGTCACATCATACAACCGCGTTCTAATCTTCTCTCGTTCCGTCTCTCTCTCTGTCACGTGACCCAAATTCCACCCACTGCCACCCTCAACATAACCCAACTCACGACGCAATAAATGTTCCGGTTCACTGGGTATACCGAAGAGGTGGGGGGGAGATGGGTGTCTATTTCTAATCACTAAGTGACACGGCGTATTTTTAGTAACTTTTAGATTTCCATTGTTTTGTTTTTTAATTAAAGCATTATTTGCTTTCATACACACACAAGTATCCTTTGTTATTTGAATAAACGTACACGGATATATTATTCACCTTTCACTATTAGACTATAGTGCCTTAAACTATTAATGAATAATAATAATGATAATAGATAAATAAATATTTGCTAACGTTTTACGAGCGTATAATTGATGAAAAAATATCATTCAGTAAAAGTATGATTACAAGTAGTTTAGGGTCCCTCCCCCATATGACCAATAACATCTATTAAAGATTCAACTCATTTTATTGCAATTCTAGTCACATCAGTATAGCATAATCGGGCTTACTACACCCGTAAGCAGCTGAAAACCTACCAGCGCCATCTAGCGGTCATCGAGCGCGACCCCATAAACAACCATTAATTATGCTGTGTGCCCAGCGTTTGACAATGGCGCCATCTGTGTCAGACAATGGCGGCAGAAGACCCAGATATCGCCTCCCCCCTCCCCCGCCCCCTATCCAGGAGGATTTAGAAGACACCCACAGAAGACAAAAACAGGCTCTATATCTACATAGGCGTTATTTGGTTGGCGTGCCCAGCTTCCATCAAGAGGACGCATGTAACCTAACCGAGATAAAAATCATTTGTTTATTGCGGCAGCAATGGTGTCCATACGCTTGGTTTGCACCACCAGCAAAAAGCATCGTCGTGCCAACATTTTCGGAACCTCCCCCACGGAGACGCAATCTCCATATTGGCTATTCGCCTTATCACTAGATGACGTCAATACCATGTAATTGGCCGGGAAACACACACGCCTTATTTTACTTATTTAATTTTCATTTTTCAGGTTGTTTAAATAAAATTATTAATATGCCTGTGGTGAACACGACGATGGTCGTGGAGGATTCGATAGAGTTGCATCGTCATCGATCAGTTGTGATTTGTCGGGGAAAAATAGAAGCAGTATTTAACTGAAAGACCTTCAATTCGGACCTTCAATTTATCCGTCAGTGTCTAAGCGATATTAACAACAGTTTTTTATATGAAAAACCACTTCGACATTAGTTTGGTGGCCACTGTTCGATGTAGCTCTACCGGAAACCATATAGCTGCAACGTCGATACAGAAAGGCCGGGCAGAAAGAGAGATAGCTAGAACGGGCGGGGAGTAGTTGTAAGAGCAAATATGGCGGCCCGATAAAATTAACGCTCACCTGATGATGGTACGATGGCTGTCGGCTTAATGGAATCCAGCAATTACGCCAGTCGTTTTGCTCGCTCCAGTCTCTCTCCCTCTCTCTGCGTGCGACATGGCTAACGGGCGCATTTACGCTTTTTGTCTCTATAAATAGCGCCAGTGCTTCTGCTGGCGAGTGATTAGACCGACGAGACAGACGGTTAGAGAACAAGATTGGAAAGTAACGCCAGGTCATAATTTGCCCCGCAATGGAATTTGTTTTCCTTTTCTTTTCGAATTAAGACGTCCCTAACCCTTCGATGTTCTGAGACATTATTTCCTCATTCTATCGCTTAGGCCCTCAGCTATTTAATGTTAGATCTCCTGTCTCAAGACTGCCAAACATCGCCAACTATTTGTAATGTCATTTGTATCTAGGTGGTATTACCTTATTTTTTTTCTCCTAGTTTTTTTTGCGTAGCCTAGTGGATAGAGCGCTAGCCTGGGAATCGTAGGGTGATGGGTTCGAACCCCAAAAATCATTTGACCATCATGCATTATCATGACTGGTTAGACACTGGAGTCTTTGTGTGTTTCAAGCCAGAAATGCACGAAAATAAACATTTCCTTTGCTGTGCCACTGTGGCTTTGTGGTTTACGTTGCCGTATTCAGAACAAAAGGTCCCGGGTTCAGATCTGCTTCGATTCGCAGAAGGATTAATTTGTCACCCCAGTCTGGATCAAATCGGTAATATATCAATACGGTAAATATGTTTGGCCGGGTTCTAAACGCGCAGTTCCTTGGATTAGATAAATTCGAACGCGAATTTATTGGTGCCGCGCAAAGATGCGGAGATCATAAAAGGTGCTGCGGTTTCATTAGAATTTAGCGGAGTGTCGATATCACGTGCTTATACCGCGTCACGTGATGAACAACGAGTTCCACGGGACATAGAGTGACGACAGCCGAGGTCCACGTGAAACCTGTCTTCGTACACTGCGTTGAAAAAAACGGCAAAATAATTTTAAAACATTTAACGTCCATCAATCAAACACAATTTTACTACTAATCTTAAGAGAAAGCGGACACTATGGATAACCACAATTTTTCGCAATATATATTGTTAAAAATGAGATAATTTTGAAGAAAATATTATTTTAAGTATCGATTATTAGCAATTATTGCTAGTCAAACAGGAGCAGAATCCTGACTTTTTCCCCGAATATCTATCATCCATAGAAACCAATGGTAATTTTGGAAGTAAATATTGTGTTCAGATTCTACTCTCTGTAGCGCCCTGCTTCCCCTTAAGGGAGACTGCTGATGCAACGGGCGCCCTCTAGTGTCCACGTTTCTGGATTCTTTGTCTATGAATGCTGCTGAATCAGGAAGTCGAATAACCACCGCGGCCAATTGGAGGCGCCACTGTCTAAGCGTGCTACAAAGGCCGAATCACCGCCAATAGTTGTGAATTCACCTGGCTCAAATATGGTGCTGAGTTCCAACGCGCTGCACTGATTTCCCCTTTTTTAATTTCCGTTTATTAAATACCGGCAATAAATTGGGAGACCAGGAAAAATTCCAGAGGCGGAGCCCGAAAAATCCACACACGCAATCCCCAATAATAATAATTATGAGTATAGCGAGGGGAAATGGAGCTGGAATGGGGCTATTTCTGGATGCCTTGAAACACAGGCGGTACGTGTGCGGTAGACTGACTATGGTAATGTGCGGCTGCGCTCTCTCCAATTTGATTGCTAATTTATCATCGGTCCATCTCTCTTTTTTTTTTTACCCGTTTCGCCTTTCCTCTCTATACTCGATCATTGCTTACCGATCCTCTTAAGACCGGGTGATAGCTCGTACCAAATATCTGATTAGGTTAGAATTTAATAAAGTGCAACTCGTAATCAAAACATAAATAACTGAAGTTGGACACTCAGTTCATCTCTCATCGCTTGCCTAAAGGAAAATGATTCTGAATTAAATGAAAATGGTTCTACAAAATAAATTTCTGAAAAATAAATTCTCAGTAAAACAAATTTCTATGTATCGTATTTATTCCAATGTTAAGTAAAGAAAATCAATTGAAAATTAACTCATTGAGTAAAATAAATTATATATAATTTATTTAAAGTCCGATAATTAGTCACTTTTAATCCGTTTGTTACAGAAGAAGCAAGAAACACGAGCTTCCGGCATTGATGCCTTTTTTCAAATTATCCTATGTGAAATCATAGCGACATAATATGCTACATTCAACTAAAATATAGATTATCATTACAGCGAAATTAGTTTCAGGTCAACAACTAACGCTTTTTTGAGGGTTTTTTTTATTAGGGGGGGTGACTCATTTTCAACAGTACCCAGTGATCGAAACGAGAGTACCCGCGTCAGGACTCGAACCCTGGACCAGACGCACCACAAGTCTGTAGAATATGTCCTCCACCAAATGGTATAAAAAAATGTTTGCCTCGCAACCAGGTTAGCACATTTTACAACTGCCCATTGTAGTAGCACCATTGTAACAAATATTCAGATCACGTTGCTTGAGTACGAACGGACTAAGTGTCGATTTAGTCGGCATCGTCCTATATCTAATCGGGTGTTTATACCCCGGGCACCCACAGGGTAACACTCCGCGAAAAATACAAAAGTGAATGGCAACCATTTCGAGTGTCTCCTCTTTCGTTTTTTATTCCCCCCGTCATATTATTTTTATGCGTCCTTCTCGCCTGAAAACCAGATGGACGACCAGCCATTTATTTGATGCCAAATGCTCGTTTTTGTACCGACGTTCAGCTGGATGACCTAAACACGATTGCGCAATGCTAGGGGTGGGGGGCACTCTGTCAAATATCGGATGCGCCTTGGGCAACATAAACATTATTCGCCCAATGACTTTTATTTCAAAAATTAAATTGAATAGCTTACACCCGTATTATAGGCTTTTCATACTCTTCGACATTCTACAATATTAGGTTTGTTCCTTTTGAAAAAAAAACAGGTTCCCATTAACGTTCCTCCGCTGAAAAAAAAACAGTTCCCGTTCCAGTTCCTTAAAAAATGAAAAGGAACCTAGGCGTTCCAAAGCTCCTAAAAAAATGAACCACGTCCTAGGAACGGAACTTTTCCATTCCGTTCCTACCCAACAATGCTTTCTACTTAAGCTAAAGATATATTCGCGTCATTTATTGTTATATGAGAAATAGTACTCCTGAGATAAAATGATAGAATTTATTGTTGTTTTTGATTGTTCATCCAATACGACATTTTATTTGCTGTATATAAATCTATTTAACGGATGATGTTAATGGGCATGCTTGCGGTCGTTCGTGGTAGGTGTATGTACAATTTTCGTGTTCCTAATGCTCATCACAGAGAATTACTTGTATCTCCCATATACGGTACCAAACAAACGTCATTATGTAATCCCTGGGCAATAGCCCATACTGCCCTCACCTGCGTTTCAAAATACGCGCAACTCCATTAGACGAGGGGTGCGTTTACGAGTGAGAGAGAGAGCAGACAAAAAAATCCGAACAAAGATTTATTTATCCGTTTAACTCCCCCGTGACAGATGTCATTGTTATTTCAACACGGCAACATTGAACTGTGTATATAGAGCATTTGTTGCCGCGCTATGAGGTTGAAATGTGCGGAAAAAGAACGAAAAAAAATAATGGGGGGAGGAATCCGGTGGGAATTTTGACAGTGAATAAAAAGGAAAGCGCGCCAACGAAGAAAAAAAAAACACATAAAAAAATTGGATAGACAATTTATTGTGGTGGCGTAAATGGAACAATAAAGCGTTGTTATCGCCAGAACCGTTTGCTATATCAAGTTTGCGCTGTTAAATTTCAATTCGGGAAGAAAAAAATATAATAAAATAGGGAATCGTATGTCTTTTGGAGTTCCCATGTGGAAGTCTGGATAACCAAGAGTGCCAATCATGAAAACGGTATTGTGTTAGACTCGTGGTGCTTCAAGAATATAGAACAAGGTAAAAGGAATGATTTACGGCGTCTCGGGTCACTTTAAGAATTCCTTTTTGGCACTTAAGGATTAGAGGTGTTTATGTGTTCGGGGGAATCGTAATTTACGATGGTCGATGCCTGGTGGTAATCGACTGCCGAGGTACAGCTTAAAAATTAATTGCCTTTAATGTAAAGTCAACTTTCATCGATATTGAAAATAAAACTACGATTATTTTTCAAATAAAAAATATTACCGGAATAGTGTAGTCAGGAAACTGAAAGATATCTTTAAAGATAGAAACAAAAGAATGCTGGTATACCCTCAACAATTGAAACTATTACAATATATTTGTTCAATTATATAAAAGAAACACTGACTACAAACACACTCACTACAACAGTAGATAATTTGAAAACAAAATTGCTAAATCGTCGTGAATCGTAGCAAAATTCAATCATTTCATAATCACATAATTTAATTTTGTGATTATGGTTTTTTAAATTCCCAGCCAGAATTATAACAGCTAAACAATTTCCACAATTTTTAAATTTCTTTTTGAGTTGACAACAATGTCCGCTAGGATCGTGTTGGCGCCATTCTTTTTTACAGGTAAACCATGCTCTAACCTCCAGATACTTGTTTTACTAGCCGAAGCCAGCCTGAGGGGTGGGCAGGTAAACAGCACGTTGGTTATACTCATGCCTCTGAGAGTTGGCTGGGCAGTCGGCAAATTAGCAAGTCATTCGGCTTGTGTTCCTTCACACCTGCTAATTACAGATAAAGATGGTTTGAACCGCCAGACGCGCCCCAAACCCGGTCAAACGGACTCGTACAGTTTAGAACAGTGTTTCCCAAACTTTTTGACTCAGTATAATATAATATGATATAATATCAGTATAATAGTATCTTATGATGAGCCGCCAGACACACCATATTAACCGCCCATCCCACCGATTCACGGCTTCTACCATTTCAAACTCTACGATTAGAATAACGAACACATGCGCGATGCGTGGCCATTGCCCAGACTCAGAGAGTCACGGTGACGTCAGCGTTTGACGTGCCGCCAGAGGTCGCCAATTACCTTTTTTTAAATGGTGGCCGAGCGTTTGCGCGCGCGTGTGAAAATCGTGTACAGAGATAAGGTTTACACAATTCGTTACACAGGTTTTTTTCTTTTTCTTTGGCGTGTAAAGGTCAGGGTAAAAAGAACGTAGCGAAAAAAAAAAGAAATTAGTTTTCACTGCTAAGAACGTTTGGCTCGAGTCGAGGCTGTGAAATAAAAACGTTTTTCAACGGATCGCGGGTTCAATCCACAACTGAGACCTTCGGAATTTTTCAGGCGAGAAAAATTAGTACACAAACTTTTTTTCGGAATGAAAATTAAATCGAGGGACCCGTTCGCCTGTACGTTGTCTGATACCCGTTAAAGATCCCTACCTAAGTTATTAATGCGGAAAACTCGAAAAATTCGCAATCGCATCGCAGAAATACATTATTTATTTATTTTATTCCCGATCGCTTTAGTGATTATCACCACAGCAGTTTCTGTGAGTGGCACATTTTCGATCAATCTAGCTCAGTCGATTGCAATACCCACTAGGGCGTTCCCGGGTTCGATTCCCGGCGCGGCCACTAATTACTGAGTATTCTGTAATCGATCCAGGGTACTGGACTCACATTAAAAGAAATTCACCAGTGCACCGGGATCGAATAAACGAGAGCCCGCGCCAGGAATCGAACCCGAGACCGCATGCACCGCAACCAGTTGCAATACCGACTACAGCGGTCGTACCACCTGGCGGTCATCCAGTGGAGGTGGAGTCGTCCCCAATCGCGATACTCCATCTTTGTGCCCAGTCACAAGCAATTTGAATTCACCGAATCCCATTTGTTAGAAGGCCGATTGTAGAATGCCGCAGAAATGGCGGCGCGTGGCACTAATTTGTCAGCGGTCAGCGTTACAAGTGTTTTGTGGGGGAAGAGAGGTGGTGGGGTGGGGGGAGGGGTCAAGCGGTCAGGGGTAATTAGCCATCGTGATGATGTTTTTGTGTATGTGTTTCTCGGCGAACGCGCAAAGAGGGGTTCGCAACAACAACAAAAAAAAAATTCCAAGCCCGCCGAGTATCAGGAATCACGATTTCGAGCACTGAAAGCGTGAATGTTCACGTGGTAAGGTTTGGGTTTCCGCTTCTAGTCACGTGCTCACTTACGATTGCAGCACGTGATATGTATCATCCATTAGCTAGAAAACCATTTTGCGAATTCATTCATCGGAGTTGAACATGGAAAAGGTTGGATCATATTTTAAAAACTTTCTCTTGGTAGGTCTCTGTCTTCAAGCAAGATGACTCAACAAATGAATAGCTTAGCTGGTCGATGGTATTCGCAACTAAATTAAAATAATACAATCATGTAATAGTATCAATTTGTAGGGTTTGAATGAAATATATAGACAAACGACCTTCAGGACATAGAATTCGAAAAGCTGCTGCATCGAAATTGCTGATACGTACAGAAACAAATATACAATGAACCGGTCATTAAAATAATACAACTCGACCAAAACAGAACTTTGAATGATTAATTTAGTCGCAAATATAATTTTGGGAATACATCTGTACAATAAATTAGTCGTTTTTCAGATCAAAACTCGATAGACAGCACATATCCTCATCACTACAGATTGAACTAAAGTGACCGTCCGTTTCTTAAAGACGAACAGTAGGTACTCTAAGGCGGACCAATGACTCGACGTCCATTCCGCGCGATACCCATTTTCTTATCTCTGTTACGAGATGCGATACAGGTGGCGCCAGCAGCACGGCATGAATCAGCCACTGGTTCAGGTATCTCCTCATAAGACCACTATAAATTGGTGTGAGCATGTTTACCGGTTCTTTATCGGTTTTTTTTATCGGTTCGCCAGATATAAACAACGCTCCGTTCCATTAGGTTGGCGACGCTTTAGATTTCAATGAATCACAAATAAAAACGTCCTAATTCAAAATTAAATTCGGCGTTCATATTGAACACTCTAGCCTATTCGGTATTGGAACCGGCTGCGGTTCGGCGGTTCCGGGTTCGATTCACGGCGCGGGCTCTCGTTTATTCAATCCTTGGGGTACTGGTAAAAATGTACCAGTCACGTATGACTATAGCAACACGAAGGATACAGCATCATTAATAATATGAATAATAATAAAATAGGTGACTCAGTAAAATTATTGAACAACAATAATTGCACCACAGATTCAGCTCAAATTTGGCAATTCACCAAAGGGCTCGCTTTTAACCACGGAGTCTCAGGAGGATGTTCGCCATGAACAGGATCTCGATTTCGTAACGCGCCACTGCATCTAGAAGCACGAACGCGTTTTCACCTCGAAATTCGTGTTTCCGGTCACGGTGTATACAACAGTAGACCGGCATGTGCGGTAATAGTTTCCACCTCCTTCCTCTTTCCCCCCACTCTCTCCGTAGGTAGGGGACTATTAACTGGTCTTTCTTATCTCGAGCTACACTTCTCCGTGTACGGGGATAAGACGTCTCAAGGTGTCTCAACAATGGCGTCCATTTCATCTCAAAGCGTTGGCGGTCTTAACACATCAATAACTCGCACTTTATCTCTTTTTATGTCGTCGTTTTTTAGATTACGTTTGGCGACACAAAAGAAATACATGTTGTTTTATAGTTGTTGCTTGTTCAACAAGTTCAGTTTTTATAGATTTCACCCCGTGAGATTAAGCTTAGAGCTCAGAAATAGGGTTTTTATTTGACGGACAGGCCGCAAAAAAGATTGCAGAGTTTAAAAGTAATGAGGCGATATGATTCCTATAGCTGATTTTAACAGTTAAGTTCTGCTGAACCATTAAAGGTAAAAATTATGTGTTAATAAAATTGGGATTTTTTTGCTTTCGAAATAACGTGAAATCTAAATTTTATAATTCTGCTGTAACGTCAAACAGCTAAGCTCTGCTAAACTATTGAAGGTCATTTGGAAGCGTCAATAAAAAAGTGGTTTTCCTTTCCCCCAAAATGCGTTAATTCTAAAATTGATGTCAACATTTGATAAACTTTATAATTTGTTCAGTACTTAATAAATTAAGAATATGCAATCTTTTAGAGCGAGTTCAGATAACTATGGCATTCATTTCTTGAAATACCCCACTGAGAAATTACAAAACTTGGCGCATCGTAGAGAAAACTCTTAAAAATTAATTACAGATATGGGACCTACAATGAAGTGGTTCGCGAACACGAGTCTGGTAACAGTTTCCATCGAATACGCCATTTATAATTTGCATACCGTGTGTGTGCGCAGCATAACGCGACGGCATACACTGCGGAATGTATCTCTATGGGACCGTATATATAAACCGAAGCAACATTTATGATGTTTAATTATTATCCACACACACACACACACACACACACACACACACACACTACGAGCTCGCACGCGCTCAAAAGCCATATTGATGACAAAAAAGTTCTTATCTGGCTTTTGCATATAATGTTTCGCCCGCGTACATGTATGAGTATACATGCCGGTGCGCATAGGGAGCGGTTAATTTCAAATATATTCAAAACGGACCGGGCAAAAAAAAAATATCCACACACCATACATGGTTAATTAATCCAGCTGTTAATTTTGTGAGACCGCCGTCGTGGCTTCGAGTAAATATGAGCCGAGGCGCGCTGCACGTGATCTTGTGTACTCTACTGACTGCGCGTGCGCCGTGCACGAGCCGCGATTCCTGATAGGAGGAGGTCGAGCACGTGATACGCCGAATCGAAAACTCGATCAGCCAATCAGATACGAGATTCTCATTAGCGTAAATGGCACGTGCGCTATCTTTATCAATACTCGCTGGTAAAACACGTGAAAAGCGGATAAAATAACGTTTCAAAAAACAAAACCTTTGATCAATGTTAATCCAACATGTCATACCCCTACGATTCCTATGACGTCATAGGTGTAGTTCGAAGTTAAAAAAATGAAATAATACAATTAATTTGTCTCCACTTATATGAGGTGCCAAAATTAGCAACTGTTCCAAAGTGAGCCCCATTGAACGCAGATGCCAATTTTATTATGCTCGCTTTTGGGAACGTGACCCCTTTCAACCTCCTCCCCCCCACTTTCCAATGACGCATCAGCTTCTAGCGTCGTAATACAATACACGCGTCGCGTCGGCAACATTAACACAACCATTAAAAAAAATTATTTTAGCCAAAAATTAAAAAAATTGCAAAATGTTTTCCAACGATCATCACGCACCAAAATGTTCACCCTTTTAATTAATAAAAAGCCTCCCCTCGTCGCGTCTACAGTGTCGTTCCTGCATGCTCTTATGATGACGGTGTGGATGTGTATGCCTGGCATTAAGCGAGTTGTAAACTCGATACGATGATATCATCTCCCCGCCAACCCCACACATTCCCCCCCCCCCTTGACAACCCTTTGCTATAATACCATCTCTCACACACACTTTTCATCTCTACACATCAACTTCGGTCAGTGGTGGTGGATTTAAGAGTTTCTGGGGCCCTGTACGCTTTGCTGACAAACTCTATGGTAATATTGCGTTTTCATTTTAGAAAAGTAAAAATTTTATTTTTATTTTGTAACGTTTAAAACTTTCCGATAAATATTTTATTTAAATTAAATTAAATTAAAAGACAATAATTTATTGGGGAAAGTTTCCAAACGGCTATGTGGAAAATATATTTTCCGAATTATTTGTATAAAATGAATTCAGAATATACAATTGTCTAGTTGCACTGATATAAAGTTTTTCGTATGACTCGGTAATTGGTAACGTATATTTTTCACATTAATTTATGTTCATGTGTTTCCAATAACACATGTCGAAATTATGTAAGTAAAATACTGATGAATAGAATTGTAATTCGTTTTTGACTACTATTGGCATTTTGCAACATTACGGCTCCTACTCAATACATATCTTGTGCTATAGTATAACATAATTTCCAAACGTTTTCAAATTCTATAATAATTTATTCATCATTTAAATTCTGTTCTAAACATTTACAAGCACAGCATTTTTCAGTTAAATACAGTCGGACAGCATTTTTCAGTTAAATACAGTCGGATACCTAAACTTGAATCAGGCATTTCCTAAGAAATGTCAACGAGATTTCGGCTTATCAGCCGATTTCATTGCGACTTGGAAAGGAAAGTTAATGTGTTTAAACCCATGGTGTAACCGAGAGGCCCTCACATTCAACGGGGTCTAGAAAAGGGATTAAATCCACCACATCGCCCCATAACCCCCGCCCCATCCCCTCCACCCACCCACCAACTCCGTTCCCTTGCCAGCATTTTTCCGATAAAAAAATGTTGTTGCTGTGCCGAATCTCTTTTAAGCGCACGCAGCGCCATCAAGTGTTTATTACTTGATCGGGAACCTTCCCCCCCACCCCCCACCCTCCACCCGATATCACTCCCCAGATTCCAATAATAATTAGTCTAATATTTCTCGTAAACGAAACGCATGTGCGTGAACATCAGGAGGCGAAAGGGCTCCCGGAAGAAAATATAAAAAAAAATTCTCCCGATATTTTTTCTTCGGTTTTTCGATTTTTTTTAAATTGTCAACTTGTTAATGGGTGTAGGTAACCCTGTAGGCCAACGTGCAATAGCTCATAACGGGGCTCGAGGCCCAATCAGCGTCGGGAGAACCATTAATATACGGTGTGCCGTGCTACACTGTTCAGAGTCTAGTTGGGGTATCTTGGCCACTAAACAATTTTGGTAAGCATGAAATAGCTCACCGCAAAATTAAACCCTGCTTCGTAGAATCACCATTTAGTTCGAACTATTTTGTGTTTATTATATTTTGAAGTAAAAATACCAGTAAATGTTATTTATTATTAAATATATTTTGCTTTACGATAAAGCTGATATGCACGTTTGTACAAGTATTGTTGGAAAACATTTAACAAAATCACGAAATTAATTATTAACAATAATAATTATTGTGTAATTAAAATTGACCTACCTCATAGTATGACTATTAAAGTTTTCTTTGATCATTGGTTAAATTTAATTCAGGGGAATTAGGGAAAAGTTGTTACTCCTCTATAACTTAATCCAATCACAAATTGTAGTTATAATAAATAAATTGAACTTGAAAATGACTTAATAGTCTAAAGCTTGTGTTCATGAGTTTATTTTTGTAACTTGACAGATTAAATCGTCTTCACTATCAGACGTTTTGATTCCCCACTACTGTTTTAAAGTTTTATTACAATTTGTGCGAAAGTACATTTTACACTAAAGCATGTTTTCTAAACGTACAAGTAAAACTGCATTGGAAGATCGCACTACGGGAAAGTACATGACAAACATTCATTGTCCGTCGGTGGCGCCAGTAGCACCACGGCGTATTTTGACAGCGACTGCCCTTTTTTCGGGTTGCTCGACGCCCGACATATGCAAATAGGCGAAAGCGGAGACGGCCCCATACGTGGAGCTGCTAATGGCCCAACACAAGAAATTTATTCCAATTAGCTCTGGTAACACATCTTGCTCTCGTTCTCTCACACACTCACTCCACACCCCCGCCCCTATACCCACCCCTCCCCTTTCCACCTCCCTTAAACCCCCCTGATACCCCTCCCCCCTTATTCAATATCGGACCTATGCATTAGTGTCCGAATTTATCAAATAAAATGCTTAAAACTTATTCAACGTATTAATTATCGGAGTGTACAGCAAAATATAATAAAATTAATTATTTTATTCTACATATCTGTTAAGAATATTATCAACTCGTGATATTAATAGACGAAAATGTCATTCTTATACAATTAACGAAATTTAATTGTTGTGGTGCAAAAATGCAAGATGACAAGATGCAGAGCTTGACATTCCAAGTGCATTGAAATTGGACTCAATAGTTTTATGCAGTATAATTAGTTGGCGCTACAATCCCAACATGAAACAAAAGTAAGGCATAAGAATAAACTAACATATTGGCTGAATTCACCATTATTGTGCTACATGTTAATTAAAAAATTACATAGATCCATTACAATTTTAAAATTGCAGGTTTTATTTGATTGTTTTTGATCACATTCACTGGTTATTGGGTCTCAGTCTGGCATAACGAAATATAGAATTGGATTGAAAAATTGGTCACAAGAGGATATAATTATATTGGCTACATTCACCGCTGCTGCGGTCTACAAGATGAATTGCCTAGTGTCTCTCTCCCCAGCTAATTGTTTAGAAATACGTTCCTCCTCTCCGTCAAAAAGGAAAACGCTATTTTCTCTCTCTCCGCTATAAGCATTGTCCCATTTAGTCATCGTGGAATGCAATTGTTGGAAACCCCAGAATATATACACGTATATATAAATGACTAACGGCAGCGGAGAATTTCTTCTCTGCCGTCTCGGGTCTAAGCACGTGCATACGTACGCTACGGTGTTCACGTGCATCTCTCTTCGGAAACACACTCATATACATAGAGCAATTAAACAAACACATGCCTTTGCATGGATGGTGTCGACGATAAATATTCTCACTTTGCGATACATTGTGCGTAAGCATATGTACTCGTCCATATAGATTCGTCGGTTTAGGAGTAGAGCCTACTTAAAAAGACGCCGCTCTGGGCAATATATCAGGATTGAGCTCACTCATGCATTGTACCAGGTATAATTTTTTGGGTGCCCCCTGTATAGTCAGATTTCATTCAATGCGAAAAGCACTGCTGCCGCCCGAACATTGGCAAATTGGAAATCACCTTGCGTTGTGTGATTGCCTTATCTCGGGGTAGCAAATGGAATCGCGTTGATAGCAACGAAAAGTACTGCTGCGCCTGAACATAAGTAAATTGGAAGATAAATAAAAATAAATAAATCGATTCTTATGCGTTATTTCTGATTCTTAAGGAAATTGGCAATTATTACAGGTCATTAGGCAGGATTTCTGATTCTTAAAGAAATTGGCAATTCTTACAGGCCACACAATTTTAGAACCTTTTATTGAACTTGACATGAACCTCGATTGTCTTTTCAGCATTTTTGAGGTCCCTTTTAACCAATTTTCTCACGTCCTAGAGAGCCAAAATTTTGTGCGCAGCTCAGTCTCATGAAACATTTGCAACTATCAAATTTTGAAAATTTTGTCTAAAAAATCTCAAAAAGAAAATTAATGATTAACATCGATGAAAAATAAAAGGTTCTATCCGAAAATCGAAGTTTTTCTTCTCACATACTTATTGATCAACTTCGCCCAATTCCGCATGAATAGCCATTTCCTCAAAAATGTAAATAAATAAAACAAGTGACTTTACTCTCAACAGAATTGCAAATAGAAAAAGTAGCCGTGCGCCACTCGCTCCCTGAACAACTGCTCCAGATGTCCCCCAACCCCTACCACCAACTAACTGAATGACACTAGCTTGGGTGGTAACAGGGGGTGGTTCTGTACACACACACATGGAGAGAAACTGTGTGCCTAATGCGCGAATTCAATTTACAACCCGAATAATCCTCGCGAGGTATTTTTTGTGTACCCACACACATCTTCTCGTGCAAGCCGAGTCTTTAATCGGTGGAGCGCCCCGTCGCCGCGTGCCGAGGCAGTTGCGACTAATTAATGTTTTGTTAATTTGCTCATTACGGATAATTGCGAGACTGGGTGCTGCAAATCACCTCGACGCGACGCGCGCATGCGCACAGTCATTTGGGTGGGGGAAGAGGGTGGGAGAACCAGGGCGAATTTTCGGTCACACCACCACCACCCAACCACCACCCCCAAACAACATCACTTAAATGCGGGCCCGATACCTTCCTGAGACAATCTCACTTTCTTAAATCACATTTCCGTGTTTAGAGTGCTCGATTCTGAATCGCCGCATTAAGCGATTAAATCGGCCGTTGGATTCAGGCGCTTGATCACAAGTTGGCGCTCAGGCTCAACCGAGAGCCAATTTGGCGCTGGATAAACACGGGTTCGATTCACAACCGAAACCTCCAGAATTATCGATCGAGACAAATTCATATGCGCTCTTCACTTGGCAGATAATAAAAAACATTAAAAAAAACGTATCTCGATTTCACGTGCAATGACGAACATTGACCATAATTTTTCCCGATTTCGCGTGCAAAATTAGCACGTGTTCTCCGGAGGACCCGTTCGCCAATGTTCATTATATCGCGCCTAAAAATGTTGGCGGCGGCGTCCTGCGAATACACACACACTCAACAAATATATAAAAGCTAGAAAACCCAGACTCCTTTGCGTTGGGCAGGCAGGTTATTTATATGCATGCAGATAGGGACCGCATCTCCATCCTTTCTCATCCCACCTCTACTCCCCCCCCATCCCCCTCGAGTCTGTGAAACCCCCATAGATGCCTCAACCCCTTCCTCACACCCAATATATTCTTATTTGCGACGTCAGGCACTGCGCGTGCTTGGAAAGAACAGGCGGCAATGTAATTCGTTGGGAGAGTGGGGTGGTGGTGGGTGGGTTCTATTTGGAGAGGCTGCTGAAGGGAATAGAATCAATTAATTTTTCCTTGACCCTAAGACCACCCACCAGTAACTACAACCCCATCCAGTACCCCTGAACGGGGGAACAACCTCCGAGGGGTGTTCACCAGAAAGAGGGACGTCCCGAATATTCTTAAACTAACTCAATGAGCCCGCTTGTTCGATTCAATTTATTAAACTGAATAAAATATATGAAGGCATAGATCGAGTAATTGCAGGCATGTTTTGAATTTAGTATATGAACGATCGAAAATAGCAACATATATTGTTCAAATTATACCTGTTGATGAAGGTAAAACTGACTGCCAACATGAGCCTAAGCAGTAGATAATGCCAATATATTATTGATTCCAGTTCGTATCATATTTACATAATCAATTTATTTATTCGCATGAGCTTAATCAGTTACTCAAATTTAACAAGAAGGACAAGGTCCGGTACAGCGCCGGGAAAGAGACG
>JAUJYS010000624.1:0-21692 GCA_033995665.1 Melogona broelemanni
TTTAAATACTTAATTGCTTAGATTGGTCGTTTAGGCGCTGCTTGCGGTCATCTTTGTAGTTTGGTATTTCACCCATTATAAGTTCTCATTCTCACAAAATTGTCATCAGTTCTCAAGCAAGAACAGTCAAACTGAAATAGTAAACCACGTTTCCAGAGTTCGAATCGGAATGACTTTCACAAAAATTGGAGAACGTCGTTGAAAATGAACGAACGCAACGAGCATGGCACTATCAAAACAGTGTAATTTAATGGTCACTTTGCCAGAACAAACATGCTTCTAGGTAATTGCGATACCCTGGATGGTCACCTTGTTGCATACGAGTACAATCGTTTAGAATCAGTTGGATTTTCTAAATCTTTTAATATTGTTCTATTTTGCGAGGGAAAAATTTGCAAAACGAACTTTGAATAAAACCAGCTCGAGCAACGTTTCTTAACTCCGATCGAGGACGACTCTCTCGATCCCGTGCACATACATGCTTGGCGCACACAATCAATATCAGGCTGATGGATTTAATGCATTGACAGCGGACATTCATCATTGGAGCCCGAGAGCGATAGAGAAAAAAAAAAAGAGGATTCGCTGACTCGGCGCCCAAAACGAGGAAGACCCCCCATTATGTTATTGCGCTGAGCACCCATACCCTTCTCCCCATCCTACTAGAAACTCCAACAACCACCCAGACACGTCGAATCGTCTTCCCCAGGACGACCAACCCAGCCCACATCGATTTCCCACCCAGGCCTTGTGTCCCAGCCTATCGGAAAACCGGCCACTAACGACTCAGCTGCTTCGTTCCACCCGCGAATATAAATCCTCTCTCGGCAGATGATGGGCCGAGAAAAATCAAAGTGTACGTGCAGACTAGCTAGTCTCCTGGGACCACTGGCTACGTCTACAGAAGGACGTATAGTATGGAGATGTGTTCAACCAAAGAAGATTAATTTACTGTCAATACACTACAGTGTCATCCCTTTTTATTTATTTTTAATTTGACAATTACTTTTTACTCAGTATCTTTGATCTTTATGGGAGAGTCTTATTTTTATTTCTTTGCTGTCACTTTGATCAAAGAAATAAAAGTAATAAAAAATAATATAGTTTTGATGGATCTGTCAACAAGAATCTGTATGTTCTTTTTCAAGAATCTGTACCTTTATTTTTTACTATCAATCCTTCTATATCTAAGATCTAAGATTATTTTTATTACGCCAAATGTGGTTACATTTGAATAACAACTTGTTCATTATTCAATAATAAAAAAAATTGATGTGCTTTCTTGTTGCTCGAATTGATTCCCGAGGTCTGGCGAGGCTTTAGGAAATTTGGTTTCCAAATAGCGGAGGTCCAAATCTCCGCAGCCTTCACAATCGCATGAAAAACAAGATGGTCGCGAAGGACAAGGCGCAGCATGCACCACGCACATTGAATACAGAGCAGAAATAATGGGATAGTGGAAGGGAAGTAACGACGGCGGGGGGAGGAGGAGATGTGTGTGTGTGTGTGGGGGGGGGGGGGGTTATGTTGCATAAAAATGACAGGGACGGGTATAAGGGCCAATTCAAAATCATCCCCGTCTATTTATACGTCAGGTCACATGACCGGCTAGCGCGGAGAGTCTGTCCCTCCCTACAAGAGTGAAGAAAGACTTGGATCCAGCGAAATTTGTGAGCAGCCCGCATTTCAAACTCGATATTATCCGGAAATGATGTGCCATCAAATTTTGCTCATCCGCGCGCTACAATGTATCGGGGTGCATTTGCATGAACTAGTCTTATACGTTGGTTTTAGTGGATAAACTAGAGGATTTGCTGTGAGTGCGGTGAACAAGAAGCAATCTTAACGGATCAAATGGAGATATCGATTCGTGGACGTTAACAGGAACATATCCGATCGGGTCAGTATAAAATGAGCTGCATGGATGGTACACGCATGTGAATGAAACGACTTTGACATTTCGAGACTGATATAAATGAAAAATTACGAGAAACACAAGCTAGTTCTTTTTTTAGAATCTATGAGAATCAACGGGTAAAATTGACGAGCACTACTACTGGGTTTTGAATACGTAGGTGAACTTTGATGATAAAACACGGTACGCAAAAAAACATTTGCCAAATTTATTCAGAATAGAACAGCGTCTTAAAAAATACTCATTCAAAATGTAATATATTCTTTCTTGGAAACGGGAATAGAATCATTAAAGGTAAATGAAAAAAGATTTGTTATTTTTTCAGAATCATTACCTTAATATTTTCTCCGAGTGTGAATTATAATAAATTTACTGCCGAAAAAACTACCCTATACAGCCGACTTATATGATCATATAAGAAACCTTATAGCAATCTTATACTGCTAAAAATAGGTGCTGCTAAAAAATAAAAGTTTTTAGTATCAACTTTCTGATGCCCTTTGAACGTCGATCGTCAGATTTTCAGACAAAAAAATAAATAAACTGCAGCAGCTAAGTGGAGTTAGGGTGTTATTATGCACACTTGTATACTCGTCGAATGATCATGCAACGAATGGGGGAACGTTTTGATCCCTGCATGCTGATTAAGTACAATTTTGCATGTGTGCGTGGAAACGAGGGCGTTATCACAACCGCAAATCGAGGCGTGCATGGAAAGAGAGCAAGAACGAGAAGAATAATCCTTTCCAGCTCGATCAATCATCATTTTCCGAGTCTGACGTGCCACGCTCAACCAAATACGTGATCAAGCCTGGCCCAAACGAGGGCGCGTCGCTAATCAATCGATATGTAGAGAGGAATAGCGGCGAACTAGCGTATTTATACACGAACAGTCGAACACGCGATCGTAAAACATCGAATAGCAGATGGGCGGTGAAAAAGTGTGTCGCCCTCCAGGCCTGAACACGCAAGCATTCGAAAATACAAAAAAAAAATGCCCGAACACGGTAGGATACATTCAGGCAAGCCTCCCAACACATATTATGGTGCATTTAAGAAAGAAAGAAAATTTAACAAAAAGCCGCCAAATTTAAATAAAAGCTAACTTCATTACAGCTATTCATTTTTCTTGCACAAGCTTGGGCAAAACCAGCATGTTTGTTGCATGTATTTAAATTCAGCTACATGTATATCAGCGCAAGATTTAACACGTAGAAAATTACTAACTAAACAAAAATTAATAGTTATTCATTTTAACGATATACTCGTTGTCAATTTGGCTTCTTAAAAAAATTGTATCTATTTTTGAAAAAAAAATATATTGTCCTCAGAATTTTGATTTAAAAAGTGCGAAATAATCGTATTTTTCTTCGTTTAGTGCAGTTTTATTTTGTTGAAAAACCGGTTGAGCGAAAAATAGATCTTCTCTCTCCCTTTCTTTCTGAACACGTCATTGACATGTCACTAGCGTGGGTTGGCCAGCCTCAAGAGGGTCAACTGTCGATCTGACAGCATTGTGCTGGGGAATTTGTGCCCAAAACGACATTTGACAGTCTGGTCACATTTCCTCTGTTTATGGCAAAGACACGCTGCAGATTTTCACACCTCACGCGGCGAATTTCCAAGACGGCGGCAGAAACAAACAAGGAAATGACATGTCTTCTGGACACCGTCAAAACCCGCCTCAGTTTTTTTCTTCTCTTTTCGTTTTTTTTTATCGTCTTGACTGTGGTTTTCTGTGTCTGCGTTGGCGTTAGGCCACGGGGGCGCAGATTAGTGACACTTGTGGCAACAAAACTGACGAGCCAACAACGTGTTTAGCAGATGTGCCGCATGACTGACAATCGCAGTTTTCTACTGGTTCTGCCAGTACGTCAAGTCTTGTTACGAATTTTGTTTACGCTAATTTGCGCTCCGTTTTTTTAGGAGACGGAAAACCAGACCCTGCTCGATGGCACCTCATGTTTACTCAATATTTGCCCTTCCCTCATTTTGAGCATATGTTTCAAGTTGCCGAAAAAGTTGTGGGACGACGGATATTATCGAGAGTTTGACGATCTCGAACGCGAAGACGCGCGTCTTAATTTCTCTCCCTCAAATATACCCCGACCTGGAATTGAACGCGCTAATCACTGCATCATACGACATATCATAAGGTCAGCGTGAATGGCAGTAAAAATGCAATACGATTAGTGCCCGCTTTCGCCGGTGGTGGCGTTAGGGGCAGCTTTTCGAAGGCAGATTGAAGGGCCATAGCATCTTTTATTTACATGACACCTATGCGTATACTCACATCCAATACTCGGGCAACCGCGTCGCATCCCTAAACACTTTACGACAGTCTAAAAATAGTGTTGCGTAATAGTTTTAGTGGTTCTGCAAAGTCGGACTTCAAATTGGACAGTGGCTGGCGAAGGTGTGGCCAAATTGTCTTGGCCAGTAAAAGTTGGTGGGGTGGGGGGTTCTTAGAAATAACGGAAGAGGGGTGGTATGGGCGGCATACCTGAAACTATAAGGCCCGGCCCGCGCATGTCCTTTTGTGTTTATATACGTCCCGTCGCTCGTTCGTTTGTTGTTGACTCCGCGAAATCGTAAACAATTAAGGCACCTGGCGAGATTCGAAACTTCTTTTCCCTAAACACGGGGGAGCTCACCTGTATACAAATTGGCATATGTAAGCAGAGCAGGGAGCGCGCGCGCGCGGCGTGGGCACAAAAATGCCTTTGAAACTTGATTTCTTCGCCGTCACTTCCGCCACCGTCGCCTAGACGGTGCTCTATCCCCCACCCACAGCACACCTCCCTTCATCTTCTACCCCCATGCAGTCACTAATAGGCCACCCCTCTGCCCACGTAAAATAGATACCGGTACACCTTAAGGTACCATTCGCTGTTTATTTTATTCAACGTACCATTCGCTGTTGAGACAAGTACCCAGTTCGGCCGGAATCCTACAGTTGTGTATTCCTTTCTCCATCAGTTTTTAATATTAAACTGACCACGGAAATTAAATTTAATCTTTTCCAACTCTTTAGTCAAGCGGAAAGTTCGTCGGCATTCGAATAAGACGATGGCGAGTTTGAATTCGTAGTTTTTCGTCCATTTGTTCGTTCAGGTATAATGGGCAACGGATTCAAAATTTCAAACTCGTGATTAATACCTTCGACTCGCTTGACATTTGTATTTGTTTTTCAATGTGTTCACGAGTTTTATTTTTTGTTGAATAAAAAATTCGAATTCATCTGCAGTAATTAAGTTTTTTTTTTTTTAAATTAGCAGTAAATCAATTGTATCAATAAACGGTAAAAGAACGAAGAGTACCTGACCATATCAATTAAAAGTCATGAACCTTTGTCTCAACATCAATGCACATGACATTTCCAGTCACACCATGTAGTCCGTCTGACATGAATCCACAAGTGAAACCGGCGACCGAAGGATTAATATCTAACAGGTTTATTTTCCCTCAATATCATTATTATTGAGAGTTGTACATAATTCAATCACGAAATGATTACAAGCAGCGCCCTAAAATAATTTGTGAAACAGAAAAATATACGAAAAAAAGAATGAAGGAAAATCCTTATTATTGCAGACACAGAATTTGAGTTCAAATTACGAACGACGAGTTCAGTTTCCTCATCGCGAACAGAGACCGGCCGTTGCGTAACCGCAGACACAACCTCCGAAGTTGTCTAACATTCGGGATCATTTTACCACATCTCGTCGCTCAGATCCGGTTTTTTGACGTGGGCGAAAAACCTACAACTGCGTAGGAAGACCGACGCCACCCGTAGCGTGATGGACCCCACCGAGCCCAACCCCACTCCGCCTAGCTACATAACAACACCAATAAACCTCTCCAAAGAGTAAGCTTCCATGTATATCAACTGCGGCATCCAACCACCGGTCACTTTTTACAACCAAACAGCCGTCACTTTAAACTTCATTATACCGTCCCCCCTCGCCAAAAACAAGGATGTTTCTGACGTAACAATTCCGATATTGTCCACCCCCCCCAGTCTCCCCTGTCACTTTGCCTCGCCCCATCCCCAATAAATAACGGGACTGGTTCGAAATTATATGGCGGCCCCCAAAAAGAATTGGACAAGATATATCACGTGTGCCAATTGCCTCCCATCCCCACCCTCAAATGCTCCCATGTTGTATAATGAGCCAAGGAGTACATTTTATATAGGCGGGCAATGTGTGTGTGTATATTTAGCTGCTGTAAAACCTAAACGTGTCTGTTAGCTAGATAGAGTGTATGGAGGGCAAACGATAAAACGACTAGGCGCATCTTCTCTCCCAATTTCTTTACTTGTATATGGCTGCCAGTGGCCAAATGGGGGAGGAAGAAAAAGTAGTAAAAAAAACATAAACAACAACACGTGCATGTGATTTGCCGATGCGCACGGAATGGCAGAAGCCATGTCCGGGAAGACATCACCAGATGGAATCGCAACACCGTTGACAGCGGATCGCGTTGTGAGCATTGTGGACGATCGGACTAGATGTCCAACGGATCCGCGAAAACCAGTTTTTGATTCTCGGCATCACGTATCCTCTATTTTTATCCACGATATCGCAAACACGAACGCGGCTTAATCAATTTATTAGGATCACGCGTGTCATGAAATTGGAATACATGATAGCGATAATGACAGTGTTCTACTATGACTTCTGAAGTCGGTCACGTTAGCAACTTTTATTTAAAAGAATTTTTTTAAGAAACTTCTGTGATCAGGTGGACCTAAAAATTACTTCAGCAGGAATCGGTTTCAAAGCAAAATACCAAGTGAATGGGAACAACCACGTTGTCTTCAACTAGAGTTGTGTGTTGTGACAACCTTATTGCTGATCTATTAGATGCGGGACTACTACGAAACTGCCGTGAAAGTTGGAAACACATGCGCTTTCTGTGTCACAATGGCGCCGCTATTTGAACAAACAGTTTCCGGCTATAAAAAGAGTGCTCCCGCTTTAATATGACGTTGGACTGGCTTTTAGCGAGCCGCGACCGCGACCACTGGCGATGGCGACGACTGTGGACATGACAACGCTCCATAGCCTTTTTCTTGGGAAAAACCAAGACTGCGCCCACACGAGCCCAGCCTATCCTAGAGAGGCCATGCGTCTCATCAGTCACCGACGATTTTCTCGTTCATGAGAATTGGAATAAAGTCAACAAACTTTTTTAAATGGCGTACACAATGTAGCGAAATCCCGTTATCCAAAGGATGTCACCGCGTCAGTTTGTCTTCAGACGTCAACGGGGTTGCCAAGCGGAAATCCGTAGACATTTCGGATGGTGCGCCGGTCTCGCGAAAAGCGAGGTTGTTTGGAGTCTAGCGGCGCGCCGTTGCTGATGGGCTGGTTGCAACCCGGAAGTGCCGGAAGAATAGGGGAACCACTTCCGTTATTTGGTTGATTCGAACCAATACGGAGTCTCGAAACAAGCGTGTTTACCGATCACACAGTAAACTATAAGAGGCATTTGGTTTTTAATCATAATTAGGAGCCGTTGGGTTGCAATAGCCTAAATTGGTTTTTAATGTTGTCACCAAATGAAACGCCCCGCAAGATCCGATAATGCTTTCAATGAAAGGTAAGAATTACGTAGTGTTGTAGCATTTAAATTACAGAGGTGTTCCCCAAGAAGATTTTTGTGGTCAATTGTTACTTAGACGAGACTTTTTTTTTATGAAATTCACCATCACTGTATCGAACAGCACTACAGGGTCAAGCTTTCACCAATTCAAATGAGTGAGAGCCCGCACAGGGAATCGAACCCGAGATGTTCGCGACACAAGTCGGTCCACTCTATCGACTGGGCTATCGTACACGTTTTGTCTTTCAGATGCTACGCAGAAATACATGTATTTTGATTAGTTCTCACAAACTCTACACCAATCTGGCACAAATTCCTATGTGAAAGACCCCCTATGCACAATGTTTTAAACGATATAATGTGGGCTTATCCACTAATTTTTTTTTTCTGTTTAAAAATCGTTCTGTTTCAGAATAGTTTCTCGTGAGAAGAATAGAGCGACCACTATTGTTTTAAGGCGGTCACAACTTTTGACTCCGAAACTTTTCCAATTAAAGAAATGGTGAATAGTGTGAAAGCCCCAGTTAATGCTGTTCGGTACGAAAACAAGTTTTTAACTCATCCGCAAATCGAGTGGCCAAAGGGAGAGAGTCATTGTCACTTCCAGCTATGCGGTAGCTCTATCGTCGCCATTTTTTTTTTTTGCGTCGCATACATTTTTATGGTCTAGCTGGGGACTCGTACAAGGAGGGATAAAGTGGTTTTAGTCGATGTCCTGTTGCAGCGAATATATGTTCGCATATATGCGGCATATCCTCTTGGGACACGGAATCGGAATCTGTTCCAGATAAATTTATTTTGGGATTTACAATTATTTGAAGAAGAAAAAAAAAACCTCCGGTATGTTTCATCCTATTGGCGGTTGGCGGAACGCCGATTTTGAACAAATGTCGTAATGCGAACAAACATACTTAACACATGAAATAGCACTTCGAAGCAAACTGTTTCATCCGATTTCATTGCTATTACGCATTATTGGTATTTTGAGGGAAAATTTAAATATCCACTAGAAGATATTTTTTAGCAACATCATTTCCACAAATTACACAGCTTAGATTGAGATTAAAAAAACTTGAGATAGAAAAATTTAGATTGTCAATTTGCACCAAAAAATTCCTCTACGGTCCTACGAGGATATTTATTGGTCCACACGTCGTTGCATCCCTGTATAAATCAATGACAGTGCATAGCGCGGTGGGAGGGGTGGGATGGAGCTTGGACAGCGAGCTCACGCATTAAAGAGCCTCCGCAGTCCGTAATATATCGGATATACCGTATACATGTACATATATGGAGCGGAAGAGAAAAAAGAGTTGTGAGACACTTCGGCTAATGGCCTTGTAGCCCGTCTCTCTGACAAGGAAAATCCATTATTGGCGCTTAAGGTGAAATTGATGAAGGAAACGGACCTAATGCCCTCCAATATATTACAGGCGCAGTGCCACCATCGACCAGGCTACTGGGAACGACCAATATACTTTCACGCCACAGCGCATAGATGTTTTTGATTATAAAAAATTGGAACAAAAACGAGATCGCCTCGCATACATTCTTTACACATTCTGCACACATATATACATTCTGTTTTTCAACAGGCATTTCGACAAATTCGTGGCGTTAATGTCATTACAGTATTAACGCTGGACCGATATCACGTCCGTTGGGAAATGGGAGCCACTATCGATAACAAACTTCGGAATCAATTGTGTCAATGGTCTTCGATATCACTGTCGACTTCCGAGACGACAGTGATATATCGAAGACTATTGACGATTCCGAATGCCCGGTGTGTTCTATAGCCTCGGTGAAAAGCACTAAATATCTAATTGTTATTTTTAATTGCAGTTTAATTGATGGAAATCGCTAAATTTGATTTGTCGCGGTACAATAAAAAATAGAACATACTGTTTATTACAAGCCAACATACTATGTATGACAAGCCACCGATTATCTTTGCAATAAAAAAATTACCATTCTATTTTTTGACAATCACAATAACTTTGAATCACTTTTACTAAAATGCCTTCCGATTTATTATTATTCCAAAATAATAATAATAATTGTAACCATTTCTATGTCGTATAAAAATACAAAAATAAAAAATACATGCAGCGTAAAAATGGATACGACTTTGCTAAGAACTTTAATATGTAAATTATAGTTAGTTAGCGTGCGTTAAAGCCACGGTAACCATGTCCACTTTCGCAAACCTGTTATGATCAAAGAAGTAAGAGTTACTCCTGAGCGATATGATTTGCATATGAGCAACCACTGATAGCGAAAAAGATTCGTTTTACATTCGGCCAAAGTAAAAAAAAACGACTTTCCGAGCCCGCACTTACGCCTAAACGCATGCAGGAATGTCAAATGCCAATAGGCCAAGACTCTTAATGTTGTGGTCGCGCATTAAGTATGAACGTGGTTAGACCACACGCAAATGTTTCTTTTTTTAAAGAAAAATATAGGATGGTTTTGTGGTACACCCACTATACATGAACATGCTCATTACTAATGCAAAACAGTTGTTTGGCCGTTAACAATGAGAATGAGGAGTTTTTTAACATGGAAAAGAACACGAAAGCTGCTTTGTAGTATTTAACTTTGGCAAAAGGATTCTTTCATTGCTTATCTATGTTATCTTGCTATCATTATAGATGACATTCGTTTATCGTTTATTGTAATCATTTGTAGATATATAGAATTATGTACAACTCTGCGTTTAAGAAACTGTAAGACTGAACTGAGAATAATGGTAACAAGATTCGACAAGAAGCCGAAAGGTTTCCTTCTTTCACAACCACAAGAGAGCATAAATACAAGTTGATTTTCCTGAATTGTCTCATTGGTCGATTAATTACAAAATAATACACGACAAGAAATTCGTTAGCCAAACACCTCGATTAGCCTGTTTCGGTTGTCTTTATTTCTTGTAATATTATCTTTCTTACATTAAATGATAATAGCCCAAATGTTGAGTAACTCTTGCTGAAGTATCATACGAGTCTATATGTAGCCTTTTTTCATCCATAAAGACAATCGATTAAAAAACTAGCAATCAGCATAAAAAAATTGAAAAAACGACAAAATGCCAAAGGCAGTTCAAGACAATAAAATTGAATGTTGATCACGTCTTTCAAACTCTATTTTTGGTCTTGCTAATAGTTTTACCTTGACTGCAAAAACGCTACATATAATCCTCGCTTTCACTGTAGTTTTTTATATTCCTCCCGGTAATACAAAATAACCATCATTACGAGTACGCTGTTAGTTTATACTAGTGTACGTACAGTCAGCCTTATGGTGTGGACCACAATATATTTATAATCAAGGATTTATTTGCAAGGGCATAACAGCCTTATTACATAATCGATAACGATGTACGTCCGCGCTTAGTCTCCAACTCTCGCCCCCCCAAAAAAAAATACCCCTCACAAAAAAACTATAAACCAATTATGCTGTGAACAGCGCCCCTTTTCACAACAGCTGCCAACACGCGATTGTCTCATTAGTGTAATATCTTAACGTGTTTTTTTTATTCTATTGGTCGAAATCTCTATGTCGCCACGTTAGTGGGCACTGTTATTTACAGGGTACGAGGATAGCCAAATGGACCCGACCCACTCTAATTCTCGGAAAACTGACCCGATCCACGTTCGACCTCAGCGACCGGCAAAGTCATTGAATATTACATAACGTGCGTTCTCAAATGCGCGGAAACAAATATTTTAGTTTTACAACAAATTTGCGTGTAAATAGCAAATTCAGTTACATTTAATCGTACACGCATTACAGTATAATGCTTATTTGCGTTTTTATTTTATAAAAAAAATATATATAGCAGTATTACTTATAATTGTGTTACACTTTGAACTATTTTGAGGTTCAATTTGATGGTTAAACCAGAGCGCCACTTTAACCAAAGCTGTAATTGGTTATAAAATCGCTGCTGAATTAGTCATGAGCTAATTTTCACGGGTGATCAAGCATGAAAAGGGAAATTGGTCATGCACAAATTTTCTTTTCTACATTTTTCTTCACTAAATCACACATAATTTTGGGTCTGCTAAACGATTCTGAAGGTTGAATGAAAGTAATAGACGTCTGCTTGGATATTAGCATTCAGAAAACGTTTCATATGTTATCCAGCTTTAATCAGTCGCTAACTAATAGTGAGCATGTAGTTTATAATAAAAAAAACTTAAATTAAAAGTCGTATGTGTTGCACGAAACGCTCAGGTGTAAATCATCTGACAGGTGATTTTTTTAAACTTCCTGATTAACTCAGCGCCCGAAGGCTCTATTGGCAGCTGTAAAGCAAAATTGCTTTTTTCAATTTCGTAACAGAATATAATTAGCTGGAGCTGATATGATCTGATAGCATTATCGAGTGTTAATTTACGCATGGAAACAATTAAAATTATATCATCATATCCAACCCAGCATTTTGTCGTTTTAAACACATGCTTATCTTTCTATTTTAATTGCTAATTTTATTCATATTGTCAAACTGATATCATATCAACACAACCGACCTCCGCCACAATGACACGCATAAAATTATTTCAAAATTCCAAAATAAGTAGTCGGACGACTTTGTAATGCAAATGAGCCCCAGGTGACATGGGATTAGCATGTACGCGTAACATGTTCCAAAGAAAAGTTCGTGACACTACTAGGCATCAGTTGAGGTGCAGATATATACTGTTGTATTATTAGTACCGGTAATTCAGTAATTGTTTTTTTTTTAATTACTGCAGCAGAGCTACAATTTTTTGTTATATGAATTATTTTATTTATTTACTTAAATGCCAAATGTCCTATGAAAAAAAAAAAAACACCCATACGTGGCTGTTACATACCCCCGTGCAGTCAACTTGATTCAGTCTATGTATCAAGCACTGCATTACTATCAGTGCCTTGTTAAATCTTAATTATTTTCATCATGTTTCACGCATATTAAAATATTAAGATCGTTAACAACTGTCGTTTATATCCTTGGTCAAAGACTCTTCAATTTTTATGTTTCTACATACGGCTCCTACCAACTAACTCCATTGCCATGTATGCTTTTAGACTCAGATCGGGTATTGCCTTTCTGGCGTTTCAGTCAGAGTTTATAAAAAAAACACATCTGGGGGCATTTTTCAGCAATCTAGAATCATATCTTCTCGAAATTTGAAGTGTTTACAAACTTACAAAATATAACTTTTATCTTAAGAAAAAAGTATTGCAAAAATAAATATCTTAAGCTTTGGTACGATCGACCATGCCGGCAACATTTGTTCACCCAGGCATCCAGCAAGCGTCACAAAATTGAACAAAAATGGCTCAGCACCAACCACCACAACCTGCAGACATAATGCAAGCAGCCAATATGCTTGCCAACAAGGCCAAATCATGCATGTGCGTGTATAAAAAAAAGCGCGAGCAAATGGCGAGAGCAAATATACGCGAACTTGTGATTTCATCCAAGGCATCGCACGCGCCTTTCCGTCTCTATAAAATATATATGCGGGCACACACAAGTGAATGGCGCAAAAAACGCGCAATCACGACTTGCAATTTGATCCTCCATCGATTCGCCTAATGTTTACCCCCGCTCGCATAACATTGCCGCGGCAGATATGCATCCACGCTGGCATTCAAACAACGCAATTGATCTCTTTATTGAATTGGCGCAGCGCCGCCACCGGAGTTCCCGAGAACCGGTCTTATCAATGACATTTAAATACTCCTGAGAACCGCAAATCGGAATTGGCAATTGCTTATTAATGCTCTAGTCAAAAGTGTCAGTATAACCTTAACTGGAATAAAGTATCGCTGCCAGTGTACTAGTCTTATCATTTGAAAATCAATTCGAATGGAAATGGAATACATTTAACTAAAATTAAAAGCTTCAAACACTATAAGATGTGTGTAAGTAACAGACAACAGCTCCTACGAACTACCATCTCTATCAGCTTCAAACACTATTTAATTTCAGATTAAAAAAGAAGAAAAAAATGAAAGTATGGACACACGACAGTGTCGGCAAAAAAAAATAATTCCCAAATTAGCGCAAGCACTCTCACTTGAACCGATATTTGAAAAAAAAAATTATATAATTTTATACAGAACAAGATTGACCGCATTCGCTGCTAATGTTGAGCAAAAATTTCGAATCTCGCTTTAGAGGTGGCGCACGTGTGAAAAAAGATGGCGGCGCGGGCAGTTATCAGGAGAACGCAGATCTCGTGGATAGGTGGCGCTAGCGTCGCAGTCAACACGGAAGCCATCGTCGGCAGCACCACGAGAGAAGGAGGAGCGCAGAGCCAAATGGCAGTCGCAAAAGCACATCGTCAAAAGTTATTACGTTTTAAAAACACATGATCGCCAATTAAGGTTGGCCTTCGTCGGTGCTCCTCTCCCTTGGTGGATACGGTGGTGGTGGTGGGGGAGGAAGGGGCAATGAAACCGTCACCAGTTGTTCCAAGTTACTCCTTTTCCTCATGACTAGACCAGACTGGAAGAATGTGGAGGGGGTGGAGAGGAACACCCCCGATTTTATATATAGTTTATATATATAGATGACGAAACGAGGTGATCGTGTGGTGACGTGAAAACGCATAACATTATACGAGGGCCCGTAAACGTCCACGCATAAAGCCAAAACTGCCAGCAGTTGCGCCGTGGTGGTGCTTACAGCTTGGTGCTCTTGCAGTCTCCATTGATGGTGGTGGTTGGTTTGGTGTGGCGGTGATGCGCGGCGGGGCCAGAAGAACCATCCGAGACGCGATGGTTGGTGGTGGTGGTGGGTACTGCCAGCAAGATAGGGGCCATATTATGAGGAAATGGCCCATCAAATGTTTATAACTTGTAGTTTGACAATTGTAAAAGGGCGGGTGTGCCTGCTAGTAGTAGAAGAGGGTCTCTCTCTCCAGTGAGCCGCCATTTACGGGGTGTCGCTTCGGTGCAAAGGGAGTTCCCCAATAACTCGATTCGAACGTCCTTTAAAGGACGTCTACGCCAGCCCCGCCATCGCCGCGGCAGCCATGAACGGGTAACGGTTATAATAATAATAAAGGGAAGAGCGAGGAGAGAGAGGGGGTCTGGGAAGCGCCAGACTTGCCCTTGCTCCTTGTCTATAAAGTTAACGTGCGTCGTATAGATCGACATTTAACTATATGGCGTCGTTCAGTTGGACGGCCTCCATTTTACTCTCTCTCTCCCTACTATTCGTCCTTCACTCACGTGCTACGGGCACTTGCCTTCGCCACTATTTCTCGGTAATGGTCGCGTCAAACCGCCATTTTTATTTCTCCCGTCATGCAACGCGGCCGGGGAAAAAGTGTGCGACTGCTCATGCCGAGCGCAGAAAAGGGAATCACAGCGTCAGTGTGGCGCTATCGTTTTCTCATCTCTGGTTTTTCACCTGTTACTGTCAGGTTCCAAATGATTTAAGACTGTTGGCCACTCTCCTCTGCCCGGTTCTGTCACAGGCGCTGTCAAAACAAAATTCTGGGTACTTGGAACGTGGGTCATATAATCTGGCTTTTCATCTGTGTCTGGCTTCTTTTTTTAAGTAATGAAAGGAATTTATATTTTGTTGCGGGGTGGCACTTTGGGTTTTTTTTCTTTTCACCAAGGTTTTTTTTTTAAATAAAATGACCTTTGTACCTTACGAAATTTGATGATTTGTAAATTTAAGCAACAATTGGGAACTTACTTACGAGATAGTGGAAAAAATTGTCTTCTTGGAATAAGACAGAGAAAGTGACAAAAAGTACAGAAGCCCAATAGCATACTGGTTTGGTAATGCAGTACTGTGTAGTGCCGTTTTTTCAATTCTTACATACATTCGGGCAGCGAGCTCATCTTTTCTGATCGTCGCAGCATAGTGCAGCTCATAATTTCCGGGATTTTTTTTTGTGAGAAAAACTTCACCGCTTGCTAAACACGCCATATTCCGGCCCGTTTAATTTTCTTCCACGTTTTTAATATATTTTTTTTACGCGTAAAATCAATCATAAACAGGAACAACGTTTACGGGCTGGTTTCTACGCTCCATAAAAACTTGAACGTATTTCCTATACCGCAGATAATTAATGATCTGACATTGTCATTCTCGCGATGCCGCCGCTTTAGTTTCGTCCGATATTAAATGAAGATATTTTCCAAAATAATTTATGGATTGCTACGGGCGATCAGAAATGAAGTAGGGAGAGAGAGGGGAGGGGTAGTTTGAGCAGGGAAGGTTCAGAAAACGAAAGGGTTTCCAATTTTACCGAACCAACTCAATGAACACACGTAGCGGATAGGTGTAGTAATTCGCGACTATGCGTGCAAGGCTGATTTTTGCGTGCAAAAAAAAAAAATTAACGTTTGATTTGAATCGGCTTGTCGAAATGTCCCGGTACCCTTGTCGGCAAATACACGCGCTTGGAAAAAAACAAGTCGGGGGGTCATGGTTGGCTAGAGAACTCGCAACACTTTCGAAAGTCAACTGACCATATACAAACTCGGCGTTGCGGAAAATGCACACGCGTATAAGCTGTACAGGCGGTCTATTCAATATATCTTGTGACCATCACACCACCGATGAGATAGTCAGGAAAAAAATAGCTTCCCAGGAGAGAAAAAAAATTGTGAATGTCGATCGATGTAGCTAGCAACAGACCTATGATTCGCATAACGGTAGTTTGGCACGCGTTCAGCCATTGCAAAGATCACCGTCACCAAATGAAATTGAAAATTCGACATTGGCAAACAGCCAGCCACACATGAAATTAAAATAAAAACAGGAATATATCGTGCCAGATATTCCTATTTTCCATATCATCCGATAACGCGAAATGACATCACACACAATTCAAACACGTTAAGACAAAAATTGAGCAGATCCAAAGAAATGTTCGGATAGATGAGAAATGGCCGTAATTCAATACGATCACAAGTTCTAATTTTTTTTTAATTTTGCTTAAAGAAGCAGAATAACGTGGTAAGAAAAAGCTTTTGTGGGAAACCAAACGAAAAATGCAATCTTGGTTTGAAGTGGATGCCGACGATAAGATGAATTTCACCATTTTTTATACGCGTTTTTCATTAACGTATATGTATCATTGACGGTGACATTTCCTTTTTTCATGGGGAACCGCCTTTTCGCGTGCTCACCATGGAGTATGGAAGTCTGGTGAAACAACGCCCCCTCCATCCCAAAATGCTCATGGCTTCACCAAAATGAAATGTGCTGACGACCAGCAAAAACTATGCAAACACTATCTCTATACACGTGTTACAGCAGCAGCGGTGGCGGCCTAGTCTCCGTGAAATACGACTATCACGAAATATGCGATTAAATCTGGTCGAATTTTTTTTTTGCCCATGGCGCGGGCGCGCACGCGGCTAGCGCAAAAGAGCGCGCGAGCGAACGAACGAACGAGCGAGCGAGCGAGATGGGAGGGAAAAGCTGGCTAAATCGAAAAAAGTTAGAGCTCCAAGATGCGAAACCGCGATTGGACTGTCCCCATGCTGGTTGGTGATGCCCGAATTAGACAGCGAGACCTCCCGCTGGGGTCGCCACTAGCGCCGGCTATAGGTCAAGGCCGTCTCGACCCGATTGTCGAGGCCTAAACACACACGTGACGTCACCGGCGGCAACATATATGAATTTCAGATAAAATGACAAATTTTACATATCTGTTGAACTTGGAAAACAATCCGTTCGATATTGCTGCACAACAACTATATTTTTTAAACATCAATTGTTTTAATTACTAACATACTGGTTGCTCTTTCCAGCTTTGCGAATACATTTTTAATAATTGCGTGAATGAAATTTATTATGAAAGACTTTGATTTTAGATTTTTGAGTGTAAACAAGTTGTTACCGTCGAAAAGGGGCACACACCGCAAAAGTAACATGTTTTTTTGTTCTTTAAGAATTTCGGAACAAACAAATATCAAGATGATGTTGCACGTGTCTTTAAATAAATATATAATTGTTTAAGAACCATGGTGTGGCTACGGATAAGACAACGGCTTGATGTTATGTTTTTCGATATCAAGAGGTCTTGTACGGGCCCTTTCCAGCAACCCAAGATGGCCTTGCGTCTTTTGGTAAGGTGGTGAAACACGCGCTCAGGGTTAGGGGGGAATAAATGTGGGAAGGAGGACCTTGTTCGAGCAAAAATTCATCTCCTACAAGTACAAGGTGATGTGCGGCCGTGCGGGATATGCCATCATTTCTGCGTATTTTTTTATTCTTCTGTGCCTTACAGTGATTTTCAAACTGTAGACAGACATGTGGTTTAACAGCATTGTCCTTTAAGAAACACGTTTATGACCGATTAGATACCGGGTATATAATTTACGAGAATAACTGATAGGCGTATTAAAAGAGAAAAATGCCCACGACGAAAAAAGACCAAATATTTTGTTACCTCGAAAAAGAGTTTCAAACTCAAAACTAAGTTTCACCTTCTTCGATTCTATCCCTAAAAAGCATTTTTTTTTTTCCTTTGGCGTCCAGGGGATTTGAAATTTTCCAAATATCCACCCTTGCTGATGCGTCGTTCACGTATACGACCATATAGCATATTAGATTCCACGGTCCTTGTTCCCCTATGGTTTCGTTTCGCGAGCATGCTGAGAAGAGCCATTTTAGGATTTGAGTGATTTAAGATGGCAGCTAGATGCACGCTGCTGCAAGAACGCACGATGCGGATGGCGAAAAAAATATCTTTGCCGCAGCAAAAAGTGCAAAAAACAAGGGCAACAAGTATGGGGTTTCGTTCCACTATATAGAACTCTTGGCATTGTACATGTACCGGGCGGGCTTTACTTTTGGTGGTACAGACATGTTTGACCTGCAATTGTTGAGACTCCAACTTCAATGGCTTTGGGTATCCACTCTGACCCATATACCATCAATTTGTTCGGAATTAGAACATTTATTGTTGGAATAAACAGGTAGAAATGGAACAAAAATATACCATACATAGGTAATTTATAGAACGGAATATGGGCTAAACTACACGTTCGCGGAATGAGCGACCAGAAAATACGGTATGGAGTGGGGTGCGTAGCGAAAGTCAGTCTCAACTGATTAGTCACTTCATGTTATGTTTTTGGTTAGGCAAGTCAGTTTCGCTACGCATCCCACTCCTTACCGTATTTTCTGGTCGCTCATTCCGCGAACGTGTAGTTTAACCGGAATATGCGTAGCATGCAAGCAGCCAACTGACACTATTCTCATTGATAAGACAACATTTTGATAATTTATACATTTTTTAATTACTGGAGACCAACACAGCATATTCATTACGAAGATAATTATTTAATTCAGATGAAAAATTATTTGAAAAATCAATAAACAAATTTGTGTAGTCACAGTCATGTCATTTTGCACATTTGACATTGTCATTTGACACAAAATAATGTCATTTTGCTCAAAGGCTTTCCCCAAATTCCAATAGGAATTTCTTATTATCAATTTTAAATGCTATTAATACAAGTATCTAAAAAGAGAAACATGATCACAACTATTTCTGAAATACACTAATAATCAATTGTACCTTGCTACCCAGAGACATATATATAATAAATAAGAATTGAATGCCATCCGACATCGTGAATCACGACGGTTGAAATAGTGCTGCTCTTAAAAGCCTTAAAAAAACCTCCTTAGATTGAAAATCACTTCATGAACTTTCTTTTCTTCGTGATTTTCTTTTCTTTTGTTTTACTTTCGGATTGAGAAGATGAAATTTTGCAACACGCGTGACTGGAGGCTTAGGCCAAAAATGCAAAAATTCACGTATTAAAACAGACGCACGTTAAGTTAGAGTTAACGCTCTGCCAAAAGCGATGATTTAAAACCTCATCCTCAATCCAGTCACGCAAGTTTCCCTACGCTCTGCCCCCACCGAATACGACAGAAGTCAGTGAACTCGTTTGGCGTCCTCAGCGTTCGTTCGTTAGCTCTAGCGCCTTAACAATATTGGAAAACCAGTGGTGTCAATGCACGCGCGCCAGCGACGGCAGCGGCTTCGAGGGCAATAAAGAGAGGAGAGAGGACGCCATTAAAGATTTCTGGGGACATTATGCGCGACACTACAATCTCCCCCTTCCCCCCCACGTCCTACTCTCTCGACTACGTCAGTTCATTGCATTGGGGAGGGGGAAATTGGAGAGAGGACAAAAGCCTGTCTCGATTTTGTAGCACCTGACTGGCCTCGTCGCGCTGCTGACGTAGCGCCATCTAGATGTCATCGTGTGAAACGGATTATTTTCTACGCCAGGTGTGACGACACCAAAAGTAGGAAAAAAAGCTTGTTTCAAAAATGGCGTTTGAAACTAAAAAAATACATATTATTAGCATTTTTGAAAACAGCTTGGGCAATTTTGGTGTTCAAAACATTAACAGGATGGGGCATAATTATAATAATTGACCTCCATTATTCTGTCAGTCTAAACTGTCACCAGCAGTTTGGTCAATAATTAAAAAAAATTATATAACTTTGAAATCGCATCGAAACGTCAGGCACCGGTCATTTGCCGCTGACAACTGCATTTTCACCAGTGGCGTAATACAGAGTAGACCATTGCATTGCGACAACAGAAAGCGATTCGTAGTCGATAAAATGTTTTTATTATGAATATATTCATTTAATTTTTTTTTTATTAAAAGAAGCAGACACACTGCCAACTCGAATTTCAAACTAATGACGAAATTTTAAAAAGCAAGCATAAAAAATCGTTCGCCTTTATACACGTTCGCACATTACAAACCAAAAATATGGGCTACTAATAAAAGCGCTTCACGCGCGCACAACACTTTTGGGAAACCCTGTATGAACGACAGTCGCTAGGCTAAGCCCGTTTGTCAGCGGACAATTACTCAGTATTTGAGAGCGGCCCGAGGAGCAAATTTTAATTGCGGCCGTTCGTGATTTAGTATTTAGGAAAATGTACGACGATAAACAGATCTCGGCTGTCGGCACGGCTGGCGGTTCGACATCAAAGTGACCAGATATTTTTCAGGCGACAGATTCAGGGAGGTCGTGAACGCAGAACGACACTTCAACTAGACACTTTGCTTCTTCTCTCTTCTCAGCTGCATACGCATGCACGCATGCTAGCGCCATTTTCGATTTTCCCCCGACCGAGCGTATCGAGATAGTTTTTTTTTTTCCCAACCGAACATTTTTTTTTCTGATGTTGGAGCTGCGTTCAATCCTTCGATGCATGTGTCGCGAGCGAAAAATGATACAAAAATAGATAGCGGTACAAAAAAATAAGAGGGAGAGATAAGAAGAAAAAAAAAAGAAAAAACACCGAAGTATTGCAAATGTTTATGAAATAAAAAAAACTGTCCTTTCGCCTATCAGGAGTTCATCTCCGCAAACTACGGCGCTGGCACAAAAGGGGTGCGTTTATGGCGAGTGCGTGACTAGCGAATTTGACACCATCATCGCCATTTGACGCTAGTAACTGACACCATTGCTTAACATAAAATTCAGGTTAGGTGAAGGCATGCAAAAATCAGAATAGATAAAAAATGATGACACTAAAAAATTGTACAGTACGTTGTTTAAGAAAAAATAAGAAATGTAATAATTTGAATGAAAGTCACAACAAAGAGTATTAATGTGAATGAAATTTAATTTTATGCAACTGGCGTTCATCAAACGTCATGCATATTTGTTTATGAAAGCATTGTTAACAGAAGCAATCTAATCTATGGAGATAGTTTGAAAGTCGTCCCGTTTGGTTGTAATGAGCTCGTCGAAATGGACAATAAAAACAAACCGCTATGGCCTAAAACACAAGCAGCAATGAGTGTTTTATTTAAATTGGCGATACACGCAAATGAAAAACGAACGAGGATAGATAATCCGTATTTTACAAGGCCGCGAAAAACCACTTCGAATTTGCATCACTGTGCAATTCTGTGGTTGTATTGCGCCAGCGTCCCCACGCAGCAAAACTGAAAGTAATTTGTTACTACAATAATTATTACAGGGAAATTAAGAAAAACATAGTGTAATTAAAACCACAGAGGGCAATAAGGAAACTGTGTAAATTATCTTGTCATTTGATGATGGTTGCTTAGTAGTAGCACCCTCCGTCTAGAGGGACTTTGGGGCGCACTTTTGGGCCCCAGACCCCCACCCCCAAATTTTTTTTC
>JAUJYS010000625.1:0-21685 GCA_033995665.1 Melogona broelemanni
TCACATATCTCCATAGAGATCCGAGGGTGCAGTATTCCTGTAGTGCACTAGGCGCTACGGTGAATTTAAAAAAAAAATATCGTATTATGTATTATGTAAATTAATTACTTTTCCAGTTTCCACCAATAATTTCAAACTTCCATTGACATATTATTCAAACTCGACAAATCCGATATTGTTAGTGTAAAACACCGTTGCTTCTTCGTGAAATTAAATTAATAAACGTTGCACATCCTGTTGTGTGTTTGTAGACTGTTAATTATATTTAAAGATGCAGTGGATATAGTGCGATCGGTATTTTAGGACATAGACAATTCGAAATTCTCAACCCCGTTTCCAATGGAACAACCCCGTCATGATCGTCTGTCTAACCGTATAATGAGGCGAGAACGTCATTTGCGCTTCTTGATCTCAAGTTTATTCTTGTCTAGGTAATCGACTCCCTCTTTTCGCTACAATCCATAGCCACCTTATACATTAACAATATATGTTTGTGCGGGTGAATTGCATCGAAAAGTTGGTCGATTTCGTATCTCTCTATTCGATAACAGCTCAATTCCTTTGACCAGATCGGGCACATTGATTAAACAAGACATCTGTGTGGAATTCGATACCTCTACGGCCAAGGCCAATCGCCACTACTCGTCGAATCTCATATAACACAGTAGCACAATGTACAGAACATATGCGTGTATTACGTATTGCTGGTGTACTGGTATTCCAGTTGGTCAAACTTACATGCCGCCGACTTCAATAGTATGAATTAAAAATTAATTATCCAGATTTGAATCGTTCTCATACACACTCTATCACCTTTCTTTTTCAAGCTGCGACGGTATTAAATTGTTCGAATGGGCTCGTACATGTATTTGCAGAATGTATTTTCAACTGGCCAATTTGACATGTTATTTAGTACAAGATAACATTACAAAATTACTTGATACTTTATTAAAATAATCGATATTTATCGAACCTACTGCAGTAGGTTCAATAATTATCATTATAATTTTTTGTAGTGAGGGTGAGGGTAGTGAAGACCTTTGAACGCCATACCAAATTATTACCAGTTATCAAACTGGATCCAGTAGAACATATATTGCGGAATTGATTGGAACTTTGTCCCTTTTTTATGTACACAAGAATGCCACGCATCGCGTTATACAATATATTCGACACAAGATGTTTGCTATCGGGGCGCTCAAATGATCAACAAGGTCCTGCACGTGGCACGCGCGCCCTCCCACCCGCTCGCGCGCCTGCATTTCCTTGAAATATAATATGAAACTCAGGTGATTGTCAGACGCCAATCTCAATTCTGCCCCATTACCTTATTCCATTAATCGAATGGCGCGCGTCATTCTAGACGACGCGTCCTTCTACCGACGTGAGCGTCACGTATGCACGTGTACGTCACGTGGATGGAGAACATTTGGAAATGAGCCTCCACGTCAGAGCACGCGCGCGATTTTATAGTCTCCGTGTGGGCGGTTATTGTGCTCAAATCTCCCCCCACCATCATCGCCCCCATGCATAGCTCCGTAGACACTGGCACCGCATCGAGGGAGAGCCACGCGCACAAACACCAATAATGCTCCGCGACCGTAAAGTTCAATAACAAAATGCCTTAATACTTTTGTGGACGGCGAAAAGGCTCTCCGTTTACCGGCGTTATGGCCTTTGAAACTTTTTTTTTTTCTTTCGTCTTTTTTTCTTTTCGTTCTTTTGTACTCGTGCTGACTCGTTAGATAGCTAACGGCACTCGCCGTTACATGTGGGTGGTTGGACGGAGGTTGAGAAGGGATATCGTTTGACTATAGACATGTATGCCCGCTGTTGGGTTGTATTGCATCAGACCACACAAATAGAGAGATAATGTTATTGTAACGTCAATGCCTGTTGTTTGGCGCAGGTATTGAAGTTGTACAGAAATGTCGATACGCGTAAGTCGGAAATTTCAAGATGAGAACGATAATTGGACAGCGATCCTTTTTCCGCCACCCCCAACTCTATATCTTTAGTTCTTAACGAGTCCAACCCAGGAAACTATCACAATGTAATTGATGAATTTCGACATAGCAGTTCAGCGGTAAACAGTCAGATATCAGCTGTAGTACGAGCGTATTTTAATTTAAGGCATATTTTCAAGGCAGAAATAAACCATTATACACACCCCCTGTATCGTTTTCTGCTTGAGCGCGTGCTCAAGATATTATAATTGAATTGGATTGTCCGACGAGATCTCGAAATACAGATTTCATGTCCGATAGCTAAACGTAGCCTCTCCAGCACATTTGAAATTCTTGATACATTTGAGATTGGGAAAATTTAGGAGAAGTCGATAGGTGAGCAAATCAATATCTAAACGCGCCCCACTCCAGCATTCTTCGTAAATTCGATGAAACCGGTAATTGGCTTGCAGGACCCCTTACCGGTTTGTTCAGCGAGTTCCTTGACCAAACCTACAAAATTGCCGAAGGATTTTCTGACCACGAAGGCAATTAAAAAGAAAGGTCTTGCCAATCAACATCTGTTCGAAATTTCGTTCAATGTGATATTTTTCCAATTCAAATTTCAATTCCAAAATGTGATCGTTATCCAATTTTAATTTGGATCACCTTCCTTTTTATTGATCACGCATTAATTGGAATTTCCTATATTATCTCGTAGCCGGTTAATCATGTGGGTTAAACTATTTGTTGCGTACCAGTCACATGGTGTCGCGCATTATGTACGGCCATACATTTTGGGATTGAAGCTCTCGATCGAGCGGCTTTTATCTACTGTACCACGTCAGAATTCTAGAATAAACATAAGTTTCGTAAAGATGGGGTAATGGATAGCTTTGTCGTGGGAGGCGGATGAGGGATTGGAAGAAGCGAGAGGTTATAGGAAGAAGATTAGGATTAATTCGCGTGAGCCTGGTAGTGAGTAGGTGGAGGTGACTGACGCGCTTTAGTTATCCATTTAGCGCTAACATCGTCGCCTGGAAAATAGGCCCGAACGCGTTTCGCCCCCAGAACGGGGGTGGGGGTAGCAGTGGGAGAGAGATAAATTGTCGCTGTGATTTTTGCTTACGCGCAGTAGGCCTGCCAAAAAGATTTCCAAGATTATTGTAGCACATACGACTCCGGCTCAGCCCCAATTAACCGCAGGGCTCAGCCGGATCGATTTTGACGTCGAGCGTCTTGAAATAACTCTATTGGCCTCGCCGGTGATGTTTTGACTGAGGGAATTGAACCGAACGACTACGCGTTTTATGAAAATTAATTTTGTGGGCGCATTTGTTACCTTCGAGACTACGTCGAGTCTCGGCAATATGGCGTAAATATATTAAATGCGCAATTTTGGAATAAATTGGCTTTTGCGGTAGTCTGCCTATAATTTAGAGTTTGAACACGCCGCTGATTACTTATAGTAGCCTTCAGCGTGTGACGATATCTTAAAATTTATCTTTACTATAAATTGTCAGCTTTCTAGTAACGTGCAGAGCGTTTTTTGAATCCGAACAATTTTAGCGTCACTTCGAAAATATACACGTAACTTCAAGTTTTTGATTTCGATTTCGTAATTGGAAATATCATTTCCATTCACCGCGCGCGTCTACACAAGAATGCATTCATAAAAAGTTAACGCATCACCTCATTGGCAAGTCAGGCAAGGTGTTAATGGTGATTGCCCACCATCGATCTTCCTAGGGGCAGCATTACCATTTTCCATGATCGTAAAATTAATCGGATAAATTAAATTAATTAATGGGATTGATGGTGATGAAGACGTGAAAAAGATGCAAAATACTAATTCTTGGATTAGGCCAATCACCTGAAATGGATTTAACGGGCTTGATTGTGGGTTTGTATCCCCAAACACAAATGAATAGCCGATCAATGCCATTTTAAAGACAATCGACTCGCGATATATACTCGTGAGATCTCGTGTGCTTGTAATTGCAAATTATAGCATCCCAAGATAGTTGTCAGCACTTGGCCCAACGAGCCGATAACGATAGCTATTATCCCCACTAGACGCGATTAATGGCGCAGGAGGGGAAGGGGGTGGTAACTAAGAACAATTCTCTATAGAATGGCGAGAGTGAGTGAGTGGCATGTCTGATATCCGTGAAAACGCGTTTTAATGATAGAATCAGTGTTTTCCCCCCAAGACAGTCCCTGCGTTCTAATACAATGTGTGCACAGATCTTGATGCGACGACGGGCACAACGCGAAGTATTGGTGAAGGGGGGACGAGCATAGGTGGACCGCCTTATTTTCTTCCCACAGCTCGATAACAAGTGTCTGTAATATCAACTTGAGGTTTGCTGTGTGTGTCGGTTTTCCGGCTGCGAGGCTCAAGGATGTCGTTGAGCTGTTAATTAAGAGTTAATTAAAACTTTAGGGATTGGCACATAAGCCAGATAGTTGGCGCGCGAAGGGTACGCGCCCATCTATAGAATCTGAGCTTGACACTTGTTAGGGGCCCTCTGGTGACGCCCAAGATAATCAATTGGTAGATCGATGTTCGGAAAACAATCGATCTCGTTAACGATAGTTTTATCGTTGCAGGCGATGAATTGGGGGTCAGCCACCTGTGGTGGCAATTGCAACCTGTAGTTACCTGACAAACGGCGAGAACTGCGTCACCTAGTGATAAAGCACTGCGCGAATTGATCCATACGTGATCCATGTGTGCTGTATTACGTGCTATCGCGTCAACCAGCATAAAACTTCAACTTCAAATCTGATGGACAGGTGAACGAATAACGCGGTTTATGCTCTTAAAGGACGTGTTTCACTTGAGTGGTTGAAGAGGGGGCTGCGAAAAACTCAATCTCCGTTAAAGAGAATCGTTTTAATGATGAAATGGGCGAACGATTTATGCAACGTTTTAACTGATGATTCTGTTTTAAACCTTTAATCATTGATAGTTGATTCTATCCAGCCCACTTCTTTAGGAAGAGGTTATACCGGGATCATGACGTAATTGGCATAATTTTCGTTTCACCATTTTAGTGGACAGGTTTTTGACAAGGTTGACAACTATGGTCACAAATGATGTGGTGGATTGAATTAAATGGTGTGATTAAATAGGTAGGGTGAATTAAATAGAACAAGAGTAAACCTATACAGCATTATATTTTTCTGAAATAACGATTATCAGGTTTATTATTATTATTCAGATCGAAGATTTGGAATTGTCGATAAAATTTGGCGTTAACGCATTTTTGCATTTTTTGTACGGTAGTGTACAGACAGATTAATGCCTCGTTTCCCAAACTGTGCTCCGCGAAGCCCTTATGGCTCCGCGGCCACTCCTGGGAAATAAAATAAATAATAAAGCGCCATTGACTTGTTTAATTTTGCTATCGAAAATTGGTGGCCTCCAAGGGGCTCCGCCATGGAAATTGATTTTAAAATGGGCTCCGCGAGTCAAAAGATTTGGGAAACACTGGGTTAATGTATTTCCTTCCATCGCTATAAAATATATACTCGTATTTAATGTACATGCATCGAGGAAGCGGGCTATTGTAATGTTGTTGTTTTTTCCATAACATAATATCATATCAAAATATCAGCTATAGCATTAAGATAAAATAGGTTTTCTCCGAAAACATACGCCTTTTTTTGCAAAACCATTGTAAGTGGCACTACGATGCGACGTCATCTATGTAAGGTAGTAGGATTAGTTTTCCAATGTGCTGATTGAAACACGTACTGTTTGCAACATGCGCTGATTGCATAAATTATAGTGGCGACGTCTATGCATATAGCGACGAGCGCACTTTTCAGTCTACTGAACGGAAAATGGTTACAGTGCCGTCATAAAACGCCCGGCTATATTTGATAATTGAGCTTGTTAACCCTTTTACCGTCTGCGACAGTGTTCCATATGCCCTCACCACGATTACTAGGTTAACCGCCGTGTTGGCTCTCGGGAAATGTCAGTTGATTATTTAAGCAAATATTATTTCTCTTCCTTCCATTTACGTTTTACGAATTACGTATGAAGCCATCAGAATAACGCATTCATTTGAAATTAAGGGTCGGTTTCAAAAATAAATTTAATTTGCGTTTGTCTACGTAAAATTTTTAAAAGCATATTAATATTGCATTTTAAATTCGTCCAAGAAAGTATTGTAGTTTTATGTTATTTGTGTAAATTATACCATATTTAAAGTACCTTATAAACAGTAAGTTTTAAATTATGCACGTGTATTCTGGAATTCTTGCATTTGAATGCTCGACGAACAGTTTAGTTCTTTTTCGCAATTTTGTCTGTGACAACAGACGGTCTGTCGTCTGTATCGCTTTTTTTTTAAACGAAATTGTCTTCAACCATAAGCTAGGTATTCTCGTGAAATTTTGCGACCGAGTCTGACAAATGTTTTTAAAATCCGGTCATGCGACGATCATACAGATGAGCTTCATGCTGTAATGAGTTTGAAACAGGATATCTAGCGGCGGATATAGTTACGCACAATAACGAAATCATTAATGCGAAAGGCACAACTACGAAAATGGAAACAAGTAGTGAATAAATAATGTTTTCTGATTACTTTTAGAAGACACAATACACAAGCTCCAAATACTACTATGAAGTGAAAGAAAAGACAGAAAATAGTAGAGAATCGAGAGACATAGCCCATTGCTGTTAAACCAGTCCCAGGACTGACTAACCATTGATTGATTACTTTTAATTTTTGTGTTACGTCGTTCAAAGGACTTGTTGACAAATTGTTTTCAAAATGACACTCGACACCTAACATTTAGAACTAAAAGCAATTATTTCATTCCCATATTCTTTTCAACATCGTTAATAAATGTATAATCGAGCAAGGAGGAAAGGAGTTAAATTTCGTTTAGTTAAATATAACTGATCAGGTCATTAAAAGTAATATACTTCTATGATGTCGTTATCCAAACCTGAACAAATATTGACAAACTATGATCCCCCCCCCCCGCTCCAAATTGCCTTGATACACCAAAACAGGAGAATTATAGTTGTGTCGCGGTGAAAAAATAGTTTCAATTTATTTAGAAATAATCAAAATGCAGAATTAATGTCTTCTTCATAGCCTGCTGTATCTAATGGAGAACATATAACTTTCTGAATTTTTTAATAAAATAATTTGTAATAGAAAAATAAAAAGATAATGACTCACAACTTCATGTGACGCAATTTTACCGTTCAGATTATAAATACATGTACAGTGTATACCATATCTCGATTACAGCTATTGTGCCCATTTAAATGAGATTCAGTTGTCACAAATTGTGATAGCATTACAAAAGAAGCCTGCATGGTACATAGACTTCACGTTTGAAGCAATCGATACTTTTGAATTTCATTAGCCTGTATTTGTAGTTCTGTTAATTCGGGTCTGAACCAGACATCGGCACAAATACATATTTAATACCTAACCATTGCCTTGTGACTCACTAGGCCTATTCCCAGACAGTTTGGCCAGACACTTCAGTATCAACGGAGGCAGAACTAATCATGCATTTGACAATTAGCCAAATGTACTGCAATCGTTCAGTAGAACATCCTTAGTGGTGGTACTGGTGGGCTGCCGACTGTAAAAAAATATTCAACTCTTTCAGCTTATTTCGCCACTTAATGCTTTAATTAAATAGTATCATCAAATAGCATCCATCACCTATTTCATCCTTTTACAACCTCGTTGAAAAGCCAATGAGAGAACAATTTAGCGTGGGCACCCTAACTAACGGTAAATTGGATTACACTGGTGTCTACCGCGCAGCCAAGATCAGGGGAAGCTTTCCACACATTGACTCATATTAATAAACTTTGAGCACAAACTCATCAGTTTGACGTTTTCTATACTTTTAAACTCATTATTTTGCTAGAAATGTTAAGATTGAAAATTTTCAAATCAATGACGCCCATGTCTAAAATTAAATGCCCCTTTTTAAATTTCACAATTCCCTGTGTTTTTCGTTCACCCGAAAGCGAGCAAATTTGCTTCGAAGTATCCAAAGCTGGATGTAACGCTTCCCTCGCGTTGCTCAGCAGTTATGCCAGGCCCTCTTTGGGAAGAAAAAAAAAGAGAACTAGGCTATAGACGTGTGATTGCAAGTTTACAGTCATAACATGAACCAAATTGCAGCGATAAGCGGCGGTTTTATTATCACAATTGACACCAGTGTCAATATAGTCATTCCCACATCACGTGGATCATTATATAAAGCGTTGGCCAAAGAGACCACCGCCAGCTAAACCAACGGCTCTCTCCGCAGGTATATTGCTTTTGGTCTGCACAGAGGGGAAAAAATGATAGTCATACAACCGTTCGGCTCGAGATGCTTGAGCAATATATGCTCGTACATGTTTTGGCCGAGCATGATCTCGCTATAACGTTTCTCAACAGTCTTTTTGATAGCTTAAACGAACTACAAAATGAGTGGGGAGGTCTCGGTAGAGCGTTCTCGCCTACTTTACCCGTTATCGCGGGTTCGATTCCCGGCCAAGACCTCCCGAATTTTTCGGGCGACAAAAATTCGTAACTTTTTTCGGAGCGGAAGTAAAGCAGTGAGACCAGTGCTCGACAGTTGCCAAATTGTCGTTGAAGATCCCTACCTAGGTTAGAAGCCTAGACAGACCAGTGCTCTAAAGCCTAAAGCCTAGACCTAAATCTAAAGCCTAGACTTTCCCAAATTGCCATGTCGACCCCTGGGGGGGGGGGCATTGAGACGTTGAGCGTTGGTAAGCCTCCATAACACGCAGTACAACAAAAATCGATTGGGACAACTGTTTTTACACGACCAAAATTCAAACTACTTCAAACTGTATCGATCTTGATTCTAGGAATTTAAATGTATAAAATATCTTCTTCTGTGTGACGTGAACGTGATTTATTTTGTTAATAAGCAATGAGCCTTCATTCTAATGATTGCATAACATTTTTGACGCTTGACATCTCTGATACTGATTTTCATTTATTGGTCTCCCACCCCGTCGCCCCACACCAATCACCTTACATGTAACCTTGTAGTACGCATATTAATTTTTATAGGTCATGTTCTTCTACTCATATAAAGCGACGTACGCCATACGTGGTAGAGCCTACGTAATCCGCGAGAATGGCAGTCAATAGGTGTTACTTTCAATTCTCGCCCACCCGATGTTGCTCTTTTATGTTCATAAAAAAGGGTGTAGAAATCGCATAGAGTTGTCACTCTGACAGATGAAATAAATTCACAGTGGGAATACGCAATTCATTATGATAATGGACTAAACTGTGGATGGAAGCATCGCTCAATAAATTATAATTTAGAAGAGGGTTATTCGCCAAGATCTCTTTGTCGTTCCAACGTGGTATATGGAGGCTTTTGACTTGTGTGTCATGTTTCACACGTTTCCTGCCATAAATTGAAAGCACCTTTACTCTTTCATTAGCGTCTAGTTTATATATGTGATGGGACATGGGTATCCGGCCTTGGTGACGTTTAACAATACCTTCCTGCGCTTATGTACGATCCAGACTACGACGAAGGAAATATGTCGCTAATTATGTTTACTGCACTCAGAATCACATTTCGAAAACTGAATTTTTCTCGTGCTGTTGTGACGACTCTCGTTTCTCTTATTTCTGCTGTAAAAATGAACGGTTAATGAATGGCAGGTGAAAATGTATCCTATAATTGTATCCTCAGGTTAATGTGTACGAAAACCAATGGCAATTGGAATGCAACAAATGTTTTAATAATTAACGTTAAGATTCCGAATTTGTGCTACGCATGTACTTGTTAAGCACACAGCTTCTGAGTCCCCCACAGCGATATGTTCAATGTCAAATGCCTTCTTCCCAGAGTTCAATTCTTGCCCAGAGCTCAATTGTACTTGTTAAGCACACAGCTTCTGAGTCCCCCACAGCGATATGTTGAATGTCAAATGCCTTCTTCCCAGAGCTCAATTACAATTAAAACTTTGAAAAATACGTCAAATTGTTGGTGGCCTGGGGCTTGATAAATGATATCTGCAATAAACATGAAAGGCTTTCATCCTAATGGAAACAGTAAAAAAATTTAAATGTTGGTATTTTGGTGAATGATCTACGAACTCATTGTGGGTCTTGGAGACAAATTATAGATTGGTATGCTTTTTAAAAATTGTGAAAAGCATTTTCATTTTTGATTGCAATATGTAACACTAGGTATATACCTTGAAGCAGCCATGGATGAATCTGTGGCGGGTATAGCATGTGTTTTAATTATAAGGCCAATATGTTGTATTCGGAGCGTCACTGGATGGAATATGATCAGAGTGGTGAATTTTAAATAATACTAAATCGTAATTGTAAATTAAGTTTTTGAAATAGTTTATAAATAGTTGATAAATGAAAATATGTGATGAAATAAAAAATAAATGAAAATTGCCTGATTATCAGTTTACAGATAATCAGGCAATTTTCATTTATTTTTTATTGGGAATATCTGTTGCTCACTGGTCAGGTCATAGTCTCATAGCAGTCATGAAGCCATGAACACAGTTATTAATTTCAAAATTATTAGTAATCTTGAGTTCTGCAGTCCATTAGTCTTCATTCCGTTGCAGTCACAGCTTCACTTATTCATTAGAAAGGATCGCCCACAGAAAATTACAATGAGCGAGTAAATAACTTTGTCACCAAAAGGCTTTGTCTTTACTCGTAGAACCAATTCAACACATTGTTGGAAATACATTCCCGCCTATCATAAACCGGATGCTAGGGCCACGACGACCAATTGGTTTTTATGAGAAAATACCGAGGTTCGTCGACGACAAATATACAACATCTCCATCTCACTCTCTGGTTGGACTAATGGACTGGATCTCATTTGTCAAACATTTGTACAGCTTAATTGCAATTTAACAAATTACCAGAAACATTGCGCCCCCGTGTTTAGAGTCTGTGTGCTAATGGCCGGGTGTAAATGGAGGTGGCGGACCTCTGGTTTTATTGGGCGGCAGCGAGCAGCGTGTTTTGTGACAACCGCAGACGCCGGACCAACGCACGTGCCTGCTTTTCTAATTGCTCTTCACCGCGTGTAGTAATAGTAGGTCACAGTATATAATTGATTTCAATGAAGCCAGGATTGCAATCTGGCTTTTCAGCCGATTGTGTCGGCCGACTGAAACGATCTGGTTTCGGTGTCAGTCAGTCTATTGTCGCCATTTCGGTGTGTTTGTGTATTTATTTTATTGACTCGCGCGCCGCGTTTCTAAACGAATGTGGCATTATTGTCGGTGATGGGGTCGCACCACCGTCAGTCGATACAATCTTCAGAGGTGGTTGAGTGAGATATCAATCGTGGTTAAATGAGGGTGGCGTTCAACATTTATTGTTCTTCGCTCGTCTAATCATTAATTTGAGTAAGCCACTGTCATATCGAAAGCTATACGCGAACTCTCAATCGCGTTGAAGCCCTCTTTACCAGGATTCGTTTATACAAATGTCGGGTGACAATTGATTTCGATATTCATAGAAATAATGGCGCACCTCTGTCGCTCGCTCGTTAAACGTTTCGCGGGGGCATTAACACATAATGTCTAAACGCCCCCGCCAATTTGTCCATATTACTGTAGTAGGAAATGGGCAATTATCTTTCTCGTTTGTTTTATTGCTACTGCTAAATCTTATTTAAATGTTAATTCGGTTTACTTGTACTGTAGATATGGCGTGGGAAATAGCGTGGTCTTTTTCAGGAACTGTAAAAATCCTTTACGAGAATAACTCAATCCTTTTGCAACTTTTATTCTAAGTCTTGAAGAAAACGCGACAACGTTTAGCTAACAGGCGTTTAGCAAGACTCAGTTGCTATAAAAAAAATTAAAGTTAAGCGTGTATTCGCATAGGCCGTAAGGTCGAAGATCGAGCATGGGATTTTGTATCTAATTTGACGTCATTCATCATGCGCAGTCGTCATGGTTTGGTGGACATTTGACACGGCGTCATTGTCGCCTGACACGTCGATCTTGAGATAACGACTGAACCTGCTGATTGGATATAATTCATCTGGTTACAAGGACATACGAGAAACCCTTTGAACATGCTCTTCGAAGCGTATCCGTTAAATAAAAACTTTATTTTTATTATTATTATTTTTTGTCATTAAAATTTTTTTGAGAATTCAACTGACTGTCGATTGCCATTTTCAAGTTACGGGACCTAGGTCACCTAAATGCTCAATCGCTATGAAAATTGTAAATTGAAAATTGTAAAATTTATAATTTAATAAAGGAAAACGTTTCTGAATAAAGTTTTTTAAATGCAACTCTACCAAGCTCTACAAACAAAAAGCTCTACCAAGATATTTGCGCGATCATAAATGCACGCTGCACGACTAACTAACAAGCTGATTTTTAAAACAGTCTACATGTAGTTCTTAGAGTTATTCTCTTATTTCTTTTTGCCTACAAGTTGCTGTAAACTTAAACGAAAATATCTAAATTCCGAGAACATAAAACGACTCCGCGATTAAAGCATTAAACTATTTAGCATCTGGTCAACAAACATTGTTATAAAAAAAACTTGCATTAAGCTTTTCGCTCCCACCAGATAGTAATTATTGAGCGTTTAGCTTGGCATCATAACGTGTACGCGTAAGTAGCGAGAAATATTTCAGTATCGTCTTTCTTGGTATCGACTTATATGAGGATTTGTTCTGCCGCCGACGCAAAATGTTTTCTTTATGACGACATATTAAACCCGATTTAAGCTGCGGTTTACGATACACTCACTCTAGCGCAAATAAGGAAATTTAGTTAAGTTTTCAAAATATGAAATGTGTTAAATTCGCAAAAATTCAGCTATTGAAAGCTTCAAGGTATTACTTAGAATCGATTAACAAGGAGCATGTGAAAATATATTTTCTTGTACAAATTGCCTCTCTTCTGCGATGCTATTGCCTAGAATAGACTAACGAAATTTGCCAAACACATAAGTTGATTGAAAAATTACGAGAGGAAAAATTTCCCAGGACATAAATTCATAAATATAATTTAGACTGTTCAAAAGATTCATTTCCCTTTTTTATTTTATTTTCGAAGTAAATAATATTCGTTTGGAACATTTTTCATCGCATTTCATAGCATTGAAAATTATATGGCGATGTGAACGTTTAAGTTATTTATGAATAATGTTAAAGTTATTTATGTAGTGGACTGTAGCAGATGCATGTTTTAATTGAATGTAGTAGCGACATCGATTCGTTTCTTCGAGATTGCATCCTTGCCGGGTTAATTGAAGGTTGGCTTTCCCGCAAAGCATTGTCCACTGTGTTTGCCAACGTTTGGGGGCAGCAATTCCCATTCATCTCGCACGCCGACCACGTACTACAGAAATTCAATTTGGTATCGCGATTGCTTCGAATGAGACGAATAGATTGGATTTTCACTTTCATGGGCAATAATGTTATTTCTCTCTGGGAATGTGCTCAAAATACCTGTATGACAATCTTGGAAATAGTCGCTTCATCGACCAATGCCATTTTGAACGCGCATCGACCAGCCACTTCAAGTCTCAAGTGACCATACAGGTTGAATTGATCGATTCGTTCGGAAAAAAATATGTATGAATATATATAATTTGTTTTGCTTGCATGAATACTTGTGATTCTAACGTTGTTTCACGATTTTATTTGTTATTTTGATTTCAATCAGATCATTAATTTTGTAGCAATTACTGCATGTTAAAATACGAGTAATATGAAATCACCACATACACAGTGTATGTTTGCATATTTTCATAATTTAGGCACGCGATTATTTATTCGCTCTCGTTTATTTGATTCTGGGATACCTGTAAAAATATACCCCTCCATAAATGTTCTTTCGAAGCGATTGGAAGGGCACATAATCTCATGCACTGCAGCGAATTAAAAAAATTTACCATTCTATACTTTTCAATACCAACTTTAGTCTTAACGATTACTAATATTCCTTACAACCAAGTTTTTTCTTTAATAGCTCAACAAAATTTTAATTGCTAGACTCCAATTTTTAACACATATTAACTGCAACAAATGTTAACCGCTTATCGATTCGGTTTTGTCGCAATTGTCGAATCGGAGAAAACGTTTCGGACACTAAAGCTATTGTTATAACACATTCTTTGACCACCGTATGTAATTGTAATGTCCTTACCTGCTCAGAAAAGTCATTTTCACCACTTTCAAACAATCGACGAAGAATTTTCTTTAGAGTTTGCTGGTGTATTCAGAAGTTCTTTCGAAACTACGGATGATTTGAAACGGGCACCCGGAACGGAGAAACTGTGGAACTTTTCAAGTTTTGGTTCTTCTAGGCGCGCGGTTTTCGCCACTAATGATGCTGCAAAATGGAGGTAATACCACGAAGAGATGGTGGCGTCGCCGACGGCAAACTTTGGAACCCGATGTAAGGCTCTTTCAGTGGGTAGCGAGATGGATTCACTTTGAACGGTGTTTTGCCGCGTCAACGGGCTTATTTCTTCCGACCGACCGATCTCCTTCCCTCACTGTCCAAACTTGTTGAGGCTTTTTTTTTCTCTCCAACCGATTTTCGATCACCGGACAACAGTACGTCTCCGCCAAATGGATAATGATAACGCAGTCTACGGGCAACGATTTCTAGAGACAGGTGAAGATGCCACGACTTCTTTATATATATACCATTTCCACGCCCAATCGTTTGGTCGACCTGTTGGCGTCCCGTCAATCAACACCGACCAGGCCACGCCCCTCTCTCTCTCTCCTACGCAATTCATCTGGCCGTCATGTATACAAGCGGGTCGTCCTCCGTAGGTATAGCATTTTTATCGAGCCGCGCGTTCTCACGTTTGTTGTACGTAGTTTTGGGGGAAGATACATGTATTGTGCGCGTGCGCATTAGACCATTCTACTAGTATCAGATCAGCTTCTGTACACTTTTTGTCTGGCTTTTTCGGTGAAATCCGTCTGGCAATTTGGCGTCGTTTCCGTGAGACGAAACTGATTGGGCTATAGTTGTAATAATCCTGGGTCGAATCATAGTCACGACAAGATTATTTTTGTGAAAATTTTAACTAATCAGCAGAGAGAAGGAGTCCGCCCTGTGCACGGCGATACCAGGGTTCGATTACCGGCTCGGGCTTTTGTTTTTCGATCCCGAGGTACTGATGAAAATGTGCCCCTCCGCATTACCAATTATTGTTTACGATGTCGAATGCATGTGATTTTTTTCTACAGGGAGATTTCGTTGTCTGATTTATATTGTTACCGCCGCTTTCGGCGTTCTCGACTAATGTCTTCGCCAAATGCATTTTTTTTCTAGAAGATTGGACTGGAAATTAATTAATCGTGATTGGATTTGCGAGGCGAAAGCCCCGTCGAAGCTGTCGCCTGATGTTAAGCAAATACAGGAACTATATCGCACGCTGCATTAAATTTGGATTCTCTCGCGACATTAAGAAAGCAACTGGGCTTCTGTGATAATTTCCTGCTTTGTGAACGCGCTTTATTGCGTTTTGACGCCCAACTACAAGTCCACAGTCGTGCGATTTGAACTTTGCAAAATATTTATCGAATTCTTCAAATATGCGTGTCGATCGTATTACGCTCGTATTGTTAGGTAATGTGTATTGTTAGGTAATGTGTCCATTGCGTTATTCATTTCGACATTATGTGCGGCTATAAAATAATAGGGCGATGTCATTCGTTGAAATAATGTTCAGTTTGCGTGCATATTCGTAGTTTTATTATTGCAATTTATATGTTCGGTATACAGTAGATTATTCGTTTAAGCAACACACAATACAGATGAAACGACATTAAATCGGAAAGATGTAGGAGCCGTCGTATAAGAACAACTAAAATCGTCGATGTCTTTGACCAGAGAAGACTAGAAACGGCATCTTCTGAGTAATAAGATAATTTATTATTACTTTCGAATCTTATATTACATGTACAAAGATGGAACGTACATGTATGTAGGGTCCTTGCAACAATTATTTATAAAAGAATAAAAAATTATTACAACTAGTGTGACTCTTTCTGTGGTCTGCTTCGTCCGAACAGCCGTTTTCGCGTAGCGTGCATCTTCCTCAGGACCCACAGAAAAGTGATAGGAAAACTACTATAAAAAATAAAAGTTGTATTTTTTTTCCTCACCAAGTAGGTGTCTTAAATTCGTACAAACGCTAAAATAATTGACTGAACCGCTGAACGAAAAGAAAGGTTCACGAGACTTAAGAAAAGAACGTCTAAAAATAGACGTTGATCTTACTTAAGATTCGAGAGCACGATTGTGCGAGTCAGCTTTAAGAGTTGCTAACTCATGAAGCATAGTTAACAAGTTCGATTAGCGCTCTATAGCAATCCCGCGGTATCCAAAGATTGAGCTGCTCTTGTTGATTGACCTTGCCAAAACTAAAGAGTTGCATTTGTGGCTTTTAACAAGTTTTTGCTTTCATCCTGCTTTGCTATAAAATGATTGTGATCAATTTCTAATTCTAAAATAAACTAACAAACCATATCAACCTTACAGTTTTAAGGTGAGAATCATCTTAAAGTACGAGTAATTGTAAATTTAACTTAATCATTTTATTGCGGATTATTTGATATAATCACTCACCCCAGCTTCTACCGTCACTAGAAAAATGGTTGGCGTACACTTTAAAACCCCCGAACAAAAGTTGTCGAAATCTATTTGCTGGTTTGAAAACGAAAGTAATGACTTATACAAGTGTTTCCTAAACTTTTTAGCTCGCGGAGCTCTTTTTAGAACCAATTTCAATGGCGGAGTCACTTAGAGTCTATCAATGTTTTTTTTATATTTAATTTCAATAAAAGGTAATTAAAGTACAAAAGTATTATAATGCGTGTTTACAATATGGTGCACCAGTCGTGAATGTATTGTGTCATCATGTCCCTTTGGCGATAGTTGATGACACATAAATAAGCATTATAAAATTATAATGGTAGACTTTTGGCATAGAATTAATTTACACAAATAATCTCTGTCCACCTGCTCCAGTCTTCTGGATGGCAGGATCAAGCAAAGGCGCAATCACAATCTACTGTCTATGTGAAAAACATGAATAGAAAAAGAATATATAATATTCAAAAGTACATTTGTTATGCAGTGAAAAATCATGAACAACTACAAGCGAGAAAAATCAAAAGAATATACAATAAAAAATCAAAAATAATAATAAACAATCAATCCAGAAAGTATCAGCAATACTCAGCAAGAGAGTACAATGCATTAGTGCAAATGCGATACTACTTCCAACCAAAAACAAAACGCCCAACCAATTTATTTCGTACACTCATTATTATCACAAAATGTACATTTACCTACCACGAACAGTGTTGGGTACGGAACGGAAAGTTCCCGTTCCTAGTAACTGGTTCCTTTTTTGAGGAACGGAGGAACGCCTAGGTTCCTTTTATTTCTGTAGGAACTGTAACGGGAACTGGTTCCATTTCATTACTTATTACTCATTATTATACGCAGCCAATTTGCTACTAACGATTATCAAGACTATTTTATATGTTACACTTGCTATTACATTCGCTAATACACATATCGATCCCGCTATACATATTTGAGCCTACCCGAGATGATACAGTCCCGTATATATTTTTTATGCACAGTATATGTTGGGCAAGACAACAAGACATTTGAATCGTTCAGGAGATATAATGTTTTATAGAGCACCGTCCTCCCTGTTATCTGAAGACTAGTCTGCGGGAGCACGTATCGAATAGTTTTAACATTTCTAGGATTTGTCATCTGCACATACTTTCCCAAAACGTGTCTATGTCTATATGCAAATTCGAGTAGTAGTTGACAGTAAATCTGTCGAATAGTCAACATATATATTATGCATTTTAAAAATTTGTTCCGTAACTTTAAGTATGTGGTGTTCTTTTGTAAATAAAGAAGGCTGATTGGAACGCAGCATTGTAAAGTTTCTGAATATTTTAAACTTTTTAACATGTTAATGGCAGAGCCCCATCTAATACAAATTAATGGCGTTTGGATACAAGTTAATGACGGAGTGGTCGCAGGTCCAGGAGTGGCCGCGGAGCCTCTGGGAAATGCCCGCGGAACCATAAGGGCTCCGCGGTGCACAGTTTAGGAAACAAGGCCTTATACTTTTCGGTAGAGGGCGCTTCGCTATTCAGTGGTTAACAACGTAAGAGTAGACTGAGCGTCAGGAAAGCCAAACTAAGCGGATTAGGTTTGATGGAAAATTTCGGGACTCTGTATGTTTCTCGCAATGGGGTGGGCTCCATTTCAAACTAGTTTTTCTGGATACTAATCTTCTACAGAGTACTCCGTATGTATCGTATTTTCTGTCCCGGAACGTACGCCGTGATGGGCAGCAACGGAGCAATAGAAAAGAACCAGAAAAAAGAGTTTGTTTTGTGATTAACCAATCACCATATCGAACCAGGAAACCATTCACGGAGGCATGTATTGAAAAATATTCAAAAAAGGTACCATCGATGAAAACGTGTCTTTCATATGTCACCCCACTAATTGAGAAAACACGTAGAAAAGCTGATTCAAATTTTTTGTTTGCACTTGAGAAGAAAGAAAAAAACACTGACAGAAGAAACGGTCACGCAAAGCACTTGTTCATTTCCGTCCTCATGTTTGAGCCGAGCATTACACCTAACATACAAAGCATTTCAAAATGTGAGTCAAATAGTTATTTGGTTCTAAACTAACTCCAGACTATTATTTCACCAATTTAATCATTGCAAATAAAATCATAGATTATTTGTTGAATAATGAGATTGCTGCTTTATAACACCAATGTATGAGATCACGAATACCTGTAGTCCAAGCTTGGAGTTTCATTTTAATTAAATAGTTATTTATCCTTAATTTATTTATTGGCCTTATCAATAAAATAAAAGATAAATTAGTTTAGAGATAAATATTATGTGTTTTTTTTAATCTAGAGATTCATTGTTCAGTTTAAATTCACTAATTCATTGCATTAATTGCAAACCTGAAATTGAGGTGCTGTGATGTTGCGATATCGAGGATATGTTCACATAGTTTTTTTGAAAAAATTGTAATACCAAAAATCCTAATACTGTTGCACCCAGAGAGGATTAAGAGAAACAAGAGCTAAGTGTACATTAGCCTCACTTGGGCATGTTTAAAATGCTTTTGTTGTTCACCGCCACAAAGATAGTAATGAACTGTCGATGATGGCTTTCACTTTTTTCATTTTCTTTTTAGTGCCGCATTAAACACCGAGATCCTCATATACTCGTATTGTATGTATGTAACGTATATGCCGATGCGAGATTTTTTTTTTTTTTTTTTGCAGCATAGCAGACAAAGATTGCAAATCAATAGCTCTTAAGAAACCATCCCTCAGGCTAGCACTGATTATTCTTACTCTATCTTGTAAATTAGAAAATCGTGTGGGCTTGCTTCAGCTTTCATTCGCCATCCATCCATCACAAAGGCGTCTGGAATACGCTAACGCTTTTCCTATCTATATTTTTTTTTTCCGAACAATCTACGAGTACTCAGTATAATCAAAAAAATAATATGCAGCAAAACTTGCGGTGAAATTTACGAAATTGTTATTTATTAGTATTAGCTTCTTTCTCAATGTAATTTTATTGATCAATGCTCGAACAAGTGCCTTGCATTACATTAACCGATATGTTTAAAAAAATTGTGAACGACAAAAAAGTTTAAGAATAAATGAAATCACCGAGTCATTTATACATTAAGCCCTGATACACGTGTTTATACAATATAATGATGTAACTAACATTTAAAAATCTATGCACAAAAGAAATGGTGCAGCATTTTGAAGGAGGAAATTGGAACACGATTGGATTGTACTAAATGGAATGATGCACTGGCACATTTGCATAAACTATATGTTTGCACTTCGTAATGAATAAGGTGCAAATAAAGTAATCCAAACCACAAATTATCTCTCTTACCTTTAATAAATGATTTATCTTATCACATTTCGAGGGAAATAAGATTGTGTACGGAGTAAACCCTATCATCCCATATATGCAGTATATTTCACGCGCACAATACATGTATATTATAACGCGTCTCAATTACACTTGAACACATAATCATTGCTTATATTTTCTCCAAATATAAAGTAACTCTTTCATATAAATAAATAAATTAATTAAATTTATAATAAATAATAGAGGGTTAGGAACTTAGGACGTCTACAAAAGGTGCCTAGTCTTCACAGTTGTCGATATCCTGAACAGTAGATTTGTATTTCATTTTGCCACTTAGGCCTGTCCTTTGTTGTAAATTGGGGTCCTCGCTTACTGTTTTATTCAGTGAGTTTTGCCAAAACTCAGTTCGTCTCTTTCCCGGCGCTGCACCGGACCTCGTCACTCTCGTTTTGTTTTGTAGACGACTGTAGGTATGAATTAAATGTTTCCGGTACAAAAAGTACAAAAGGTTTCCGGAATGATTTTTTTTTTTAAACTGCGTGGCTTTTTATTAAATTCAGCGAAATTAATCTCTAGACTTCCAGGCCATCGTCCAATTTTTATAATTCGATTCGAGAATTGCACGTACTAAATTATCGAACGCCAACGTGGACGCAGTCGAAATCGATGTTCAGCAGCGTTAAATTATTTATTTTCTTCTACATTTTTAAGCCATTTTGGCAATAATTTTTGTAAATGTTACCTTAAAATGCTTAAGGGTAGTATAACTGTACATACTGTTGGCTCAGTGGGAATGGCAACATCCAACGGAGCGGACAGTCCCGGGTTCGTTTCCCGGCGCAGGCTCTCGTTTATTCGAGGAGCCTGGTGTACTGGTGTCACCCCTGAGCTTCCATTAGGGAGTCCAGAACTTAATGGTGGATCCCCTTCCCTTCCCTGCCCCTCACATATTGCCATAGTGACACGAGAGGTAGTAATCCTGTAGTGATTATACCTGTAGTTATACAGTGATTTGAAAAAATATAATAAAAATAATGTTGAGAAATTTTATTTTTAAGTTTATTGAAAGGTTTCTAAATGTGTATCAAACCGCATCTCGTGTGCGTTTAAATTGGCGTTTGAATTTATTTTTATCACATGCAATTTTCAAATCTAATTGGAAAAATTTAACGTAGCTCATTAATTATTTTAGATTAACTTTGCCGAATTTAATCGATATAATTTTCTATTAAAAATTAGAATTAAAATATAGCTTTTTTATTTAATAAAAAAAAACATTCCGAAAATTGTATGGCCCAAATACACCCGGAATTTGTGAACTTACCACAGCAACAAGCAGAATAATCATCATGGCGGTCTTCATCGTTTTTAAACTTGTAAAATATTTTGATTGTCAAATGTAAGAAATACTCTTCTCCACATTTGATTGTAGACCACTGTGAATCTGATATTTATACTATATCCGCTGCTATCTATTACTTAGACAGGCCCTAAAAAAACTTTACGTTAAAACATTTGTAGGTTACAATTGCGCCGATCTCTGACACATGATCCTTATTATTGTGACGATGAAATTGGACCTGGTATAAAGTTCTAGTTCTCAGCGCCACCAATGACAATTTGCCATCCCATCCCTAGTCTTCCAAATGCCCAATACTGCGATCTCATTGGCTTAAACTTATAAGTCTGGGAGAACGTGAACAAATTATGTTGCGCCACGAATTTTGTACAGGCCATATATTTAAGTGCAAACAGACTTT
>JAUJYS010000626.1:0-21678 GCA_033995665.1 Melogona broelemanni
TGAGATGTACAGAAAACCTTTGAGGACAAGGTTAGGCATGACAAAGGTAGGGAACTGTATTTTATAATTATAGATAGACAAGGGTCTGTCCGTTTTTTTTCCTGCCTTGCGCAGTTTGTAGAGCCTCGCCAGTTCAGTCGTCCTTAGCCCCAGTCTTATCCTGGTTTTGTTAATTTTATTTTTAGTCTTGTCTTCTGACTACGACTAATCGTGTATCGCGTTAATTTAATTTTTAAATCCCCCATGATAAACTTGTATAATTCACTATATCCGGGCTGATGGATATTACCTCGCTAAAATGTAATTTAAATAAATGAAAAGCTTAATTTTTATTCATTTATCTCTTGAGGGCGGTTCGTCATCGGTTCACGTGACCCAATGCGAAAAACCCCACTTCTTCGCCAGAACGCACGCGTTCTTAAGATACAAGCACGGTCGGTCGGGTAACTTGGGTTAGCCAAAGCCCCCCCTTCTTCGAACGTCTCGAAATATTAGCGGAGCAGGCGTTCAATAACGCGGAATGATTATCCGCCGAAATATCTAGAGACCACTGTAGCAAATAATCTACAAGAAGCTATTTTCCATCCATCCAAGCTAAACCAGACTGCCTTCCACTATCCCTAAACCGCGGAGGAGGAGGATTTTCCGACGCGCGCAGAATTTACTCAATTTCAATTTTTTTTTGCGTGCGGCTCAATTGTACTCGTGTACAGTGTATTAGCGGAGAGATGTTCAGCAAAGCGTAATGATTATCAGCAGAAAATATCAATGGAGTACATTGCCATCACTTGAGAAAATGTATTGCGACGTAATAATGCAGACTCGACAGGCGATGGGGGAAATTTGGTGACGGGCTTACCAAATATAATATAAAGCTTTACTTGGAGCGCGCACGCGCACACAAAGTAAGTTGAACTTCAATATTTGCATTAGGCTCATACATAAAGAATGCGAAAGAAAACTACGAGGTAAACATCATCCTATTATTGTTCCCGCGACGACAATAACGAAAAAGAAAGACAAACATCAGTACGTAAATAAACAAAACATTTTCCGTTGTTCTGGTAAATGAATGGCATGTTCAAAAATAGAAATTTTGCTTTTTTCTGGATAACGTTAGACAATAGATAATGGTGGAAAACAACATGAATATAAATAAATTTAACTAACGTTCAGTGTTGCTCATTTCTTGCCAAAAGCGTATATATTTTTTATTGGGAAAATTCCACTAACTCGAGCGATTTTGTGATCATCGTGTCACTATAGAAATATATGAGAGGCTCATTTTCGTTAGTACCTTAGGGTCGAATAAACGAGAACAGGGAATCGAACCAGGAACTACCGCACCGCAGCCGGTTGCAACATCGACGAGCCGTACGATTTGTATTCAAACTAACAATAATTTTCGTGCTTCCCTGAACTGTTTCTCGTCAGAGGGGATCTACCAACGTTTCAGTTTCAAAACCCAATCCACGGGGGCAATCTTGCAAGTTCTTCTAACCTAGACCTCCCACCTAGGTACAGACACGGGTCAACAGGTTTACTTCCATTTCGAAAGTTGACGCGCTTCGGAATATTTCTCGCCCGAAAATTCTCTCAAAGGATGCGGCTGGGAACTGAACCCGCGATTACAGGGATAACGGTCTGGCTAACCTCTAAACCACACGACACCTATATCGATTCGTGCTTCTAGACGCTGCATATCTATGGTCCAACCTTCGAAGCATTGGCAACACATGTTCGTCGAGAACAGGTGGCAGATAGACGCGCATCACTGCGGTAGCAAACCGAATTAAAAAAAAATAAAATAAAAATAATTACAACATTTTTTCTAATTATATGGCTGTTTTGCGACAGGCCTCGGGCCGATTTTTATTCGAAATCTTCAGTGATAAGGCGCCCCGTTTCGCCGCACAACAAAAAAATGCGCCTTGATTCTGCCGCGGGACAACAATGTTTTCTTAACCGCCCGCCCCCACCTCTACAGGTCCCAGAGCGCATGCGTGGAGCCCTCCGAAGCAAATAGATAACGATCGGTGCGAATGTTGACATGACACTATTAATAGAGAGAGAGAGAGACGAGCGCACCATACCACACGGCAAACAAGATTCGATTGTATGCCAAATGTCGCAGGCATTAAACGTCTTTCCTGCGTAAATAAATACAGTATTTCCTGCAGCGATCGCAGCTAGCGTACTACATAAAAAAAGCGCCCCGCATTCGGTTCGCACGCGCGCGAATTGCGAACAATGCGCCGTATCGACTGTATCCACTGCTTGCGCGGCACTATTGGAGTCGCGCGTGGTTGCTAGATGGCGCCTTATCACCCAAACCAAAAAAACGTTATTGCGATGTATACACGCAAGCAACCCCGGAGGAGTCTATGGCCGGGTCAGATGTTAAGGACGAAAATGCACAATTTTTACCACTGCTACTAACTAGATACGCCCAATACCTTTTCCTAGATTAGGCTTCTGATCGAAGTATTGATCATGAACGTACACCTGCCAACGTACAGGTACGGTACAGGTCTGTACTGGTACATTCTAAAGATAGCTATCCCGCTCGAAAAATTTCCGATGTCTCGATCGGGATTAGAACCCGAAATCACGGGCATAGTAGGCGAACACGCTAACCACTACGCCACCATAACGTCGCCATCAGAGTATACGCGGCAACCAATTGAAATTGCAGGCTAGTGACTGATATAACGACAGCTGCGGTGACCAGCACTTCGACCTAAGGACGATTCCAGCGTCATCTAGGAAAAATTATGATCACGATGAAGTGACTCGACAAATATCTCGACGAGAACGATGTTCTAAACAAGACCGCATCGGACGAAAAAATATTACGTGGACTAAAGCGATGGACTGAACAGAGATTGCACAAGGCCGTATAAAGTACTACCCAGTAAGTTCCTAGGATCAGTGCACACGGCTGTTGGTAAAATTGCGTCGGAACATCCTAGTCGGCCAACAAAAAATATATACAAAGCCGCCTAGAAGTCTACATGCAATAAATAATTGGCCGCCGCCCTTTAAGATGCCAACGGCAGAAGAAGAAAAGAAAAAAAACCCTCAGGAAAACACCAAACGAAATTGCTGCAAAGAGCTGAACTGAACGTCTCCTTTAGTAGGCGAAATAAATGAGAACTGGCGTCAGTTGCTAGTCAGGTTTGATGAGGCGGACCGCGAATAAAGTCGAGATAAAATTGCTGCCTGTTTCTATCTGTATTACTGAGTAACTGGAACGGAGAAGCCGGCATAGCCTCTGTGAACATGGCGACACGCTCGATGAACTGCGAAGTATTACTTTTGTCTATGACTAAAAAGGCTTCAACCCTTTTGAAATTCACAAGAATTTGTCTGGGAATATGGTGACAGTTATTTTCCATTGAATTAGTTCTAAAATTGCATTAACAAATTAAATGACTGCCGCACCGAAATTGAACGCCATCCTCCCTTTACGTTTATGGAGAAACGAAGAGCGTCCCGGTCTTTTTGCGCAATTAAACTAAATTGCTCTGTGCTTTGTTATGAAGCTTTACATCGAATTTTTGGAGACAGCCTCGCTACGATTCGACAATGCAAAACATAAAGGACCGAGGACGTTCTTTGTTCCTTTTTAAAATGGAACGTACCCAACACTGGATTGGAGTATCTAAGCTACTATTCACTTTTTAGTATCAAAGATATTTTACACTCTACACTAATATACTTCGTTGATTTCATCGCGCTGATAATGATTTTCAAAGCAAAAGTGCAGGACAACCAGCGCTCTAACATTGAATCTCTTTGCCCGGCTACTCTTGCTGCTGACAGTAATTGCCAGCACACAGGGGCAGCATGGCTTCCACGTGTCGCTACTTTCACTGTACCCTCGATGGTCCACGACATCGCGGGAGCGGTGCGGCTCTTGCAAGAGAGCAGAGAAATGTCGAAAACAAATAATCTCCTTTCGAATATAGGTCAACTACGCTGTGCAGCCGCAAGCGATAATCAATTCGCAAATTTGTTTGAGCTAGCGCCATTTCCTGAAGCGACGGTCGGCTATTTCGGGCGCGCGCTTGGGATTGCTTTCCATATGCGAACTGGTGTCGAACTAATGTGACGACATTCGCGTCATATTATCTGTGAGACTAAACTTGGCTGGTAGCACATATGAATCGGAATAATTTATTTTGAGAGATGCAACAACAAAATTTCAAATGTGAGAATTACCACCAGATATAAATTTAGCTGAAACGTGTTTGTTTATTTGCACATTAAATGAATTAATTTTATAACATTTTCTAATTAATTTAGAACTACGACTCATAAGGTAGTTGGTTTGAATCCGCAGAAACATTTGCCAGCTGATCATAGAATGTATCTTTTTATTTATTCCGGATCACTGCAGTGAATAGCACTACAGGAGGTTATTGTACCCCTCGTGTGTTGTTGGTACATCAGTAGGCATTAAGAAAACATTACTTTGGGCAAAACTAAAAATGGAATACAAAGTTGCATTGGGATTGTCTTAAGTTCAATCTGATTAGCTTTTCATATTTGGAACAAGTTTTAATATTTGTAACAGGTTTTACAGTTTTGCAACTAGTGTAATTTTTTTAATTATAAAAGTGAAACATCATAACATTGTTACTCGAGTAAGTATAATGTTGTGAAAAATATTAATTCTTTTTATCATCTTGAAACTAGGGTTCACTGCAAAATGAATTGTAAAATTGTTTGAACAACTAAGAATATTAGGCATATCTAATACATAAATTCTGCAAAATTAATAGATTATTTTCTAGATCCACGCAATATCACTGTTAAATTGTTTTGTGATTTGCGCCATTAAACTAAATTGCTCTGTGCTTTGTTAGGAAGCTTTACATCGAACTTTTGGAGACAGCCTCGCTACGATGATAAAAGAGCGACTTACTAATCATACGGCAATTCGGATCCTTCGCATTCAGTGGGTCATGGCCATGAAATTTATGTGCGAATCAATAATAAGGAAACATAGGAATAAGTTCCAACGACCGACTGACCTTACCAATCACTGGATCCAACGGATCCACGTTAAAGAACCCGCTCCTGCCCATATATCACCGAGATATAAAAAGTCTACTGCAGTCCAGTTCACGCAACCATGAAATTGTAGGTCGCATTTTTTTACTTTCTTTCATTTTTCATCTCGCGTCAAAAATTAGTGATAAATGGTAATTCCGGTTTCTCGAAAAGCGTTCAAGGCACCACGGTCTATTCTTTCGACGCTCTGACATTTCGAGGTCAGATATCGCAAACAACGCCATCTAACGACCATTTTTTGTTCTACGCACGTACTTCGCTGCGCTGTATCACAAGGTAGCGAACATTTCGTCATATAATATAAAAAAATCACCCAATAAAAAAAGCTTTTCCGGCGGTGATTTAATGGGCTATCAGCCCATTAAATTTCCGTAATGTTCTCTGATTACCGATTTATTCGACGCCCAATCAGACGATCCACTGACACATCACTAGAGGACACTAATAACTGTCAAGATCGTTCAAATATTCAAAATGGAGTCCTGGGTCTGGATTTTCGACTCAACTCAAATATTGAGTTTAAACTCAAAAACGCTGTAAATGGCTGATTCAGTGACGTTTTCGTGTTTTAGCCAATCACAGCGTTCTTGAGTTTTAACTCAATTTTTGAGGTTGCGTCGAAAATCCAGGCCCAGTTGCACGAAAATAAATCAACGAAATTCGACACAAATTTGTCACGGACCAATGAATGTTGAAAAGTGTATGTGAGCGCATGACATTAAAAAGCTCCTCCGTGATGCTGCACCGCAGTACCCATAATTTTCACACATTGAGTTTCTCCGGTAGGTAAATGTTCATTTTACCCTAGCGAGCGACCAGAAAATACGGTATCTAGTGGGGTGCGTAGCGAAACTGACTTGCCTAACCAAAAACATAACATGAAGTGACTAATCAGGTGAGGCTGACTTTCACTACGCGCCCCACTCGATACCGTATTTTCTGGTCGCTCGCTAGGGTAAAGTTAACATTAACCTTCCGGTACTACTTGTACTAACTATATCTCTCGTGCGTTCCGGTTTCTCCCTATGGACTCTTTGCTTTATCACCAGGGTGGCGACCAATGACACAGTTAGCAGTAGGCATATTGCTACTATCAGAGCTGGTAGTGTTTATTCTGCCATGTCGCTATTCATCAATGGACGCTTCGAAAATGAATATATTTCAAAATAAATCGATATTTGTTCCATAATCGATCTACTATCAGAACACCGTCAGAACACCGCCAGATGGCACAGATAACCATATTACATAGATGCCATATAGCGTTGTATATAGCTACTGAATAGAAGCGCCAACTAGTGATGAAATGTACGTACAAGATTCTAGTAAATAGCCGTAGCTAGTAAATAGTCGACAAACGCATGTAGAACTTTCGTTCCCCAATGTCCGAACGTGTTACCTGTCCAATTGCATTATATTCTATTTGGAGGACAGGCGTGGTGTGAAGCAGGTATGAAATATACAAAAGGTTGCCGAGATACGTAACCAATTTTCCAGTCGGGGGAATTGGTCGAGATTTTCGGCAGGCTCTCTCTTGGTGCGTCCCCAATCGTCTCGCACAATTACTTAAAACTCTGAATTATTGATGGCGCACCCTCGAAACCGCCGCAAATTAGAAGGGTGGAAACTGCTGGTTGTAGTAATTCTGGCGCGCTCGAGAAAATAATTCGCCTACGCTGTGACGGGCTGACCGCACTTTCAGTCTGGTTGGCCATGTTACTGAATGTACGACAAACCAAACAAATGTAAATATGGGTAAACCACAAGTGCCGGGCCTATACCTATACCAAATAAATAATCCACTTGTCAAGGTATATAAAATAAACCAAAAATGTTACATCCAAGAAAATATTTGGGAGGACAACAACATGATTTTAACGTTGTGGTTGCCTGGCTTTGGAGAAAAGCAGCGCGTAACTCACAAATTTTCTCGAGGACCCCCGGTGACTTTCGCCAAAAAATTCAAAAATGATTTAAACTTGGATCCGAATTTTCACATGAATTTTTAATCAATGTTATTCAAAATGATGTTTCCTTCACAATTTTATTTTATTTTACTATTTTTACTTTTTTTAAAGGTAAAAGAACACATATGTATACACTCTGGTAGCGAAAGGGTTAAACAAAAAAAAAGACAAATAGGCATCGGTCATTAATTTTTAGAAGCTATTGATTCCGTCTCTTTAAAAAAAACGAACATTATAAAAAAACAAGAGACAATCAAGGAACAAATTGACAAGTGGGGTCAGATTGGAGTTAGAGCTACACACACGCATACAGGATGGACACAAAAATGTGTACCCCAAAATCATCATAACAGATCTTCGCAAAAAGTTTACCGATTCTCTTGAAACTTAGCATTGGTCATCATTACCTTATTTTTATCATCAGTACCTTATTTTTAATTTTTTTTTGCCCAAAAAGCCACTGAAAATTTTTCTAATAATAGGGGGCGCTGCATATGGTGTCGTCAACATTTTAGTCTTACTGTCGTCATCTTCATTCCAAATTACGTTCAGTTAGACGTGCGAATTGCGTTCTTTTTTTAAGGGAAAACAAAAATAAATACTGTGTTAGGCGATTTTTAAAAATCTTTATTAATAAATAATAACCGAGAATTATTTTAGACACGATGGGAGACCAAGAAGGGTCCGCAATGAAGAAAACATGGCCTAAGTCGACAGTTGATTTTGAACCAGGAAAAATGCCCTTGAAGTTAAAAAAAGTCAGCATGAAATTGTGTGAAAGTCTGGTATTTCGAAGTCATTTATGCAAGCGTAAACCGTAGTGCCTAGTGCACTACAGGATTACTGCACCCTCGTGTCTATGGAGATATGTGAGGGGCAGGAAATGAAAGGGAAGGGGAATGGCAGCTGGAATAGCCAAGCTGCAGGATCCACCCCTAAGCTCTGGATTCCCTAATGAAAGCTCATTTCAAAGTGTCCTAATTTTTTCATGAAAAATTTGGAAACTTTGAAAAAAAAAATTCAATTATTAATTTGTTTGTAATTAGTTATGGAATATATCCTCGAAATTTCAAAGAAATCTGTAAACATTTCCTTAATTTGTAGCCAAAACAATTTGGGGTACCCTTTTTTTGTGCGCACCCTGTACATGGAATTATAGCCAGACTCACGACAGCGAAAGTACCACAGAAAGAGGCGCGAAAAAACAAGAGCCTCATTTTCCAATTTGCCGACAGGAGAGCGCCAAGTATTTTTTGTTTTCTTTCTATCACACGCGCGGTTACAAACCCACGCAACACCTCATCTACCGGACCCGGGGTCACGCGCCAAACAACGAAGACTCGGGGAAGTCAAATCAATTATTCAGCGAACAATTAATATAGAGCAAGTGCGCCGCGCGGCTGCCACAATTGATTTCCTTTTTCTGGCGCCCTCCGCGCGACAACCGCATTAGCGAACCCCAGAAATAGATTGCAATTCATGAGGTGGGACAATTGGACACAAGTCGAGAACACACTGGGCACTCTATTCTCACTTGTTATTTTTTATTTCCCCCTCCCCCCTTCCCCCCTCTTCCAAAAACCCCAGGACGCTTTACACGCCGGTTTGTGTGCCAGCAACGGCTTTAATTAATTAATTGAAATAAAAGTTGGCTGTTGCGGTTGCACCCCCTACTAACTAAATCAAGTGCTATGCTAGACTACCGTAAAATAACGGTAGCAGTATTCGTATTTACCACAAGATGGCGTTTACTTCATTTACCCTTGCTCGATGTTAAGGGGTTAAATTGAAGACTTTGCTTTTTCTTGCTTAAACGTCGTTCTTTGATTTTCACGACTTTCAGCCAATGTAATCAAACATTCAATGTGGTGATGCTTGTTGCTACTTTTGCTTGGAAGTCGTTCAAAGTGATGCCACAATCTACTGACAACAAGATCGCCTGACAACTTGATCAGTTAAAAGACAGATTAATTACAATTAAACGACAAATAATCGGCCATTTTCTTAAATTCTTGAACTTCGAACGTTTTACACACAGGTGGCAGTGTTCAATGTTTCCGAAGAATAATGAAACACACGGGAGCATCTCATTATTGGACATCATTAAATAAAACTAAAATCACTCAAAATATAAAAATTATAGACAACAAATGACCACAAGCAAGGCCTTAACATCAAATGTGTCTTCTCGGAGCGCACCGAGGATACCGAGGACTTATATCTTTGTGTATTTCCTTCGATTTTTTAATAAAGGCATTAAAATAGATAAATGAAACGTTATAAATGTACTAAAATTATAACGTCATGAATGTAATAAAATTATAAATGATTCATGTGATCATTATGTCAATGCGATCGGCGATCACTAAAAAAGGATACTCGATGACGTCATCAATTCGGTTGTAGCGGGACACCATAACAGTACAGGCCCCACAGCCCCCCTCCGCACATCCCAGCTTCGTTCCACAGAGAAGCACTGGACATTCCATTTAGTTAAGGAATTTGTAAACCAATAAGTAAAACCTCTAATACGAAACAAATGCATTTTGGTATTAAAATAAGTTAATAACAAAATCTGTAATCAACAATGGTTTAGTTTATTCCGGACAAAACGCCTTGCCTTAGTATTTTATTTATCAACCAGGATACATTTTTTTCTGAGATATTGAATCAGAGTATATTCAGGATCCACATTGTCCTCCACGACCTATTTTCGATAGAAACACACAAAAACATGAAAATTGTAGCGACGTCAAGTGTCGTTTTGTGAAAAATATGTTTTCATTCCAGAAAGGCAAAGTGATCCTGAGAACGAAAAGTGAAAAATTCAAATACATAACTGATCGTGAGAAACCCCACAATCAGTATGTAAAAATAATTTAATTTATGGGTTCTCGAAAATCCCAGAAATGTATATTCAATATACGAGAAAAAACATTTTTTTGATACATTGACAGAAAAATAAACGATGGTGATGCGTTCGGTGTGTGGGTGCGGTCACTTGTTTCTCGCACTAACCAAGAAAAATAAACCTTATTTTTTAACCCTTAGTTAAGACATCCGTTTTGTAAATTGAAAATTGAAATTGAGTCGACTGCCTGATGACATTGATTTTTTTTTGCCACTAAGGGTTTCAATCTACAGGAATTGTTAACATGTTTTTTACATTATGCAGCAATCATGTTTTTGAAAAAAATTCGTTTTATTGTGAGAGCCGTAAGTTCAATCTGTGACATTACCTTTTTTCCGTTGACATAGAAAATTAACTGTGACGCAGTATCCATATTCGTCGGTGTATAGGCGCACATATACCAGAAGTCGTTTTGTTTTTAACCAAGTGTTTTGTTATTTAACGAGAGAAAAGCTGTTTTGCGTCCCTCAATGGATGTAAGGCACTCACTCGTCGAAAAATAAATGATCAGGCGAGTATTTCGGACGGAGCAGCCGCAACAGCTCTCGTTTCTGCATCAGCGGAAATACGACAATGAATTCAATTATGCTCAGTCACTTTCGCAACCTTGAATTCAACGTCCTTTTCATCGCCTCAGCAGGGCAAATTGGTTAAACGTGTACGTGAATTTGTTCGGGTTATCAGTTGGTGGAAAGAGCACTAAGGTGCCAGTCACGCTACGAATATTTTCAATACATGTGTATATTTATTTGAACAGTAGTTTTAAAATAAAACAGTACGCACTCAACGAAAGTATAATTTGTTCTACGGCATATTAAATTCACACAGGCATATAATGTATGGTAATTCTATACCATAGTTTCAATTTCACATATTGCATAACAATTAATTAATCAGCAATTGGTAAACAGGAAGTTCTGGTTACCCCAATCAGCATAGGTTAATACTTCAGCGGTGAACCATTGTGGTTGGGAAAGTCAGACAATTTAGGGTTAGACCAATTTTATCTTAGAGGTCCGCCTATAATAGACTATTTATAAGAAATCAAACACAGATAATTATCTGTGTTTGATTTCCTCCTGATCAATAATAATTGCATTAATGCATCAAAGGAATATCGAGAGACCTTTTACACAATATATTTATTAGGAACACCGTATATCTTATTTCTTCCACTACTCTGTATATTTTTATAATTGTATCACAAATTGATCCAGCTGACCCAAATTATGAATATTTTGCAGAAGTGGAAATTTTGCTTCCAGCACGCTTGCAAAAATAAAACAATTCAAGAAACGGATTGTAAGTTATATTTTGCGATATTATGCCATGACGGATCGCGGCGTGAACGATTTTGGGTCCGCTAACGGAAACTGAAAAAATAAGAGATAAAATGTAGTTAACAAACTTCTAAGCTGACAATTAAAAATCATTGATTGTCAGAAGTTATTTGGACTAAATATAAAGATTTGTTAAAAGGTTATCATTTTGAATAAATAGAAATATTTTTTTTTCTGAAATTGAAAAAAAATGTATATGATCGAGTTTCATGTAATGTCTCAAACCTTTTTAGTGAACTTGTCCGTACACGCCATTCTGATTCGTTCGCAGGTGGCCGGGCTGACCAATGAGAAGTGTCCGTCGATTCCCTCTTCCTTACGGGCTTCACGAATGGCGTCTTTCAGCGCGAAAAATACAGCGGCCGCCAAGAAGACTGGTGGTTCTCCAATTGCCTGAAGTTACGAAAAAAATACTGATTTTAAAATCCGTGGGCTACCGTGTTATCAAATTTATATTCACACGTCATATTTAACATGCTGGCTTACTTTCGATGAAAAAATTGTTCTTGGGGTGGTCGACCCCTTCAGGAGAAAAACGTTTAACTCTGTTGGAATTTCGTTCATGGTCGGCACCTTGTAGGTGCCGGGACCTCGAGTTTTAAGGTATCCCTCAGGCGAATGGCGTAATTCCTCAAGGACGAACATGCCGTAACCTTGCATGTACCCTCCCTCGATCTGTCCGATGTCAATGGCCGGATTGATGCTCTGGCCGACGTCCATCACAATGTCCGTCCGCAGCACCTGTCATGGTTAACCAGAGGTCATAATACATAAGTATGACAATTGTATATGTTGGCCTTCCAGGTCTAATAAATGTAGGTTATGTCACCCGCAGCAGCCTCATCAACACAGCCCATCACCTGTACGGGTCCAGCGACAGTACCCCACAATAACATGAACATAGATTTATTAAATTAATTTATTTCCACCGAAATTAAAGTCCAAAAATTACGTGTTGAGCTAATTCCACCGATGCTGGGATTCAGTGCAATAACGTTCTATTCAGGTGCAAACACAGTTAACGCTCAGACTCAAGATTTTATTTTAAATATTGAGATCGTGTTTTATTTACGTATTATTATATTTAAAACTGTAACTTAACATCACTGTAGGATTACAGGATACTACAAGAGATTAAGTGGCTATACTTGGTGCTTCAGCACTAATCTGTACTATGTGAGTGGTGCATGGCTGTCTGTGATTGTGTTACCTGATGGAATCCGGTCAGGCAATCCAGCTCCACTTCTGTACAGCAAACTCCATTGGTAAAATACATTTCCCTTTTGTCTTGGGTGTCTCCCGATCTAAAGTATACAAATAAAATTAAAACTTAATTAATGTTTGACGTAAATTTCATAAATAGTGTTGAAAAAATTGAAAGACGGCATGATTAGATTATTTATTACTATTATTACGATTAGATTATTTACTTGTGAAAGCCGGTGGCCGACAAATTAATTCGTTGCATGTAGGCCTCCTTTACCCAATCATCCCACGTGCCTTTGGGATTCTGATAAATGACTGGTTCCAATCGTTGCTTCAGAGTTTCACAGGCATTCTACGGTAATATATTTCAGAAAACAATATTAGTTCATTCTGCGGTCCAATTTTGAAAGGAATTTCGTAAAATAGACATGGCGACCTCAAATATTTTCGAAACCAAAGATGACCAATTCTACTTACTAAAACTGCAGTTCCGTACAAATCCGAGCACATGCTCACTGATGAAGTGCCGGTGGCATTTGGGATCTTGTCAGTACTCATTTCACTTATGTGGATCTTTTCGCTTGGAATGCCCAAAGCTCGACTCGCAATCTATATTTTAAAAACAATGCTATATATATTTTAAACAATTTATTAACTTAATATTTTACTGTTTTAATACCTATTTTTCTTATTACGCATGTATGTTACTAAAATTATGTTACTCATTATAATAGTCACTATGAAAGGATAACTATACAGTAATCAAAAATATGATTTCATAATAACCACCTGAATCATCTTGGTATTTAGCCCTTGTCCCATTTCAGTCTGAAAATTAAACAATTGTATTAATGGCTTTCACACAATTCTGCAATACTACAATTATCCCTATATAATTGAATTTAATAGGTTTAAGATATTGAATTACCCCTCCATGAGTCAGCAGCACAGAACCATCCTGGTAAGCATGAACCAAAGCACCGGCCTAAAAAAATCGTTAAGAAATTTGAAAACTCGAGCTATTCAAATGCGATACAACTCAAACCATATGTCTAAAATTGTACCTGCATAATGTACAACAAATTGAATGTGACGCCAAACTTTGTAGGAATTAAGGCCAATCCGCGCTTTCTCCATCTGTTTTCACTAAATAGCAACATTGACAGAACGAACATGCTTATTAATCATGTCGATCCTTGAAGAAACGAATGTTAGAGCAATAATTGTTGAATTCGAAGCGAGCTATAAAAAATATAGTCTTGAGCACTCACGCGTTGAACAGGTGCACTTGCTTTTGCCTTTGGAAATAATCGCTCTGGTTCACGCATTCTTCCCAGCATCGTGTCAGAGCATCACTTGGAATAACTTGATTGTAATGTGTGATGTCGCCTTCCTGGTAGAAATTCAATTTTCTAATCTGAAAAACAAAAGATTGATATCAAATATAATTTTGAATTCGTCACTCGTAGTTTGTCAATTGTGATTCAAAATGAACTTTTTAAAAGTCACTTTCAAAGCTAAAATATGCGCGTAAATTTAATTTCTATCAGAAAAATTTGGAACCTTGGCTGGTTCCAATCCCAGAGTGATGGCGATATGTTCCATCATCGTTTCCGCTACCAACATGCCCTGTGGTGCGCCAAATCCCCTAAAGGCGGTGCAGGAGGCGATGTTGCTCTTGTACAGGTGACCCTCCACTCTCATGTGAGGAACACAGTAAGCATTTTCAACGTGGTCCATTGACCGGCTGATAACCTTGAAAACACAATGATGATCGTAAGACAACGGTTAAAAAGTTGAAGCATGACCAATGAACATGAAACTTTCTAGAAAACAACGTTCGATTAGATATAATGGAATTTAGCAGGAAGTTATCAAAGGGGTTAACATCTAAATTTACTACTCAAGTAAAAGTGATGCGTGAAAGTGGTATTTTTTGTTTGAAAATGATCGAATTTCTAAAAATCATTAAAAAACTTACGCCATCGGAGTAGTCAATCGAAAATCCAATGTTGGCGTTCATCTGAACTTCAAGAGCATTTATTTTTCCCTCGCTGGAGAATCCAACCTAAAAATGTATCCTTAGCGTATTACTTTGACAAAATATAGTACTAATTAGCACGTTTAATTTTGTTTATGCCGAAAATCTAACCTTGTATTTGCCGAGGAATGGATGACGAGTTCCGGTAGTGGCCATGTCCTCATCACGATCCAAAATTAAGCGCACAGGGCGATTCAACCTGGAATAATTAAAACACAACCAATCCACATTTTAATTAAGACATAGGATGCTAAAGGCTTCTGAGTTATAGGACGTATCCGAATTTGTTACCTCTGAGCTGCAATTGCGCAAGGTACAGCCACCATCTGACATCGTGCATCTTTCCCGCCGAATCCGCCACCTTATGTCAAATGAAAACATGATACACTACATACATTGGAACCATAATACACTAACAATTTAATTTGTAAATAACATGTTGGCATGACCTCTATAAATTAATTCACTGTGTGAACAAATATTTTTCAATTCATATATTTCCATAAATTATTTATTTCGTTACTATGGAAAAAACACCAACTTACCTATTCTTTTTACTTTGACGACAATTCGATTAGCTGGTTGGCTAAGAGCTTCAGCGATTGCGTGCTGTTGGAAGAAAAGTTTAATTCGTGATTATTCTTCTACTTTCATATCGTTCTCTCATATATTAATGATTGTCATAAATTGTTTACATTTTTTTCTCTCGCTGCTTTGCATCACCATTTTTGATCAGATTGTAAAGATCTGATTGTTAATCTGATTTCGATCCATCTTTTGAATTCCAATTATTAGAATGATTGATCATGACTTCAGCATGACGCATGTCTACAATTGTCTACAAATAAAAAACTTCACCTGGACCCCGCTAGGGAATTGCGAGGACGAATATACTGTCAATTCCTTATGCTCTCCTGTTGGAACTGCGAGGGCCGAATGGGGTTCCATGTAAAAGTGCTCCTGGGCTCCCGTTCTAACTTCCCCTTCCAGAATGTGCTCGGATTCGGAGAATCCTTTCGTGATGTCGCCTTTGGTTTTCAAGAGTGAATACTCTTTCCTCACCCAATTGTTTGCTATGGCGTCCTATGTAGGAAAAAAATAGATTTATACTTTTTTGTCGATTGTATTTCCATGCAATTTTCCTTATTGTATTTTTGAGGCATGTGCCAACATGTTAAAAAATTAACTCAAACCGCACTTCAATAGTGATGACCACTGGCTTTATGTCTTCATATTTCACTTTGATCAGCTTCGAAGCTCTTTTCACTGTGTTTCTGTCTTTTCCCACCAGGGCACCGATCGTTTGACCTTGATAGTTCACCTGGACACAAAAAATGTTGTACAATGTTTTATACAAAATGTTTTCCATGTATACCGGTAATTAGGATTTTAAAAATAGTTGACGATATTTGGCAGTCTGAGACAAAAAAATTAAACCATTAACGGATACAGACTAGGGCCTAAGCGTTTGAATGGCGATCGGTACTGCACCGGAACTTGTTTCCTTTTCATAATTTGGATCAGTGCTGTTTTCACTGCATCGCGTAGCTGCTGTGAGTGATTGCTAACTTCAAGGGGTAACAAAGTACATGATGTTGATACTGTCATATTCATGTGTATTCTAGCCATAGTTGGCCCCTTGAAGCTAGCTGCACAGCGAGCCTAGACATGCCTTGTAGTAGTCCTACCATGAATGTAGGTCTAACCATGTGTTAACCCCATTTTGTCAGGATTGGCAAATGAAGGTGTGGCATGTGAGATTGCACAACATTGTATCATGTGGAACATTGCTGTTCTGTTTACATGTTCTGTTCGACTTGTGCTGGGGATGCACTAACCCCATCCCTCATTAGCTAAGGAAGGTCAGCTGACTCTCCCCATTCCTTTCCCATAATTCTTTATACCATCCTAAGTAGTATAAAAGGAGGACCACTTTTCATTGGAAAACACTTAAAGAGCAATTGGTGGACACCACCAGTACAGATACAGAGAGACAAGAGATAAATGATTAGAGAGAGGTGACGAAATTGATTTGTTTTTGCTGTGATTGTGATATTGAAACTGTTTACGAGATACCTGAATAAGTGTCATTTGAATTTGAAAGCTGTTTTGTTGAATCCTTGTCTTTCAGTGTGTTATCATGAGGTTAGTGAACAAATAACACGACAATACACTGCCGTGACGCAGACTGCCTAATAATGCAAATCGCTTGCTTACCACGCTTGAGGCAAATATTTCCTCATCAGTGACGATGTTGTTTTCTTTTCTTGTAAGGTGTCTGTGACAGAAGAAGGCCCTAATTCCTTCAACAGCAAGAGCCTCACTGGCGTCAATGGACAGGATTTTGGCGTGGGCACGAGTGCTGGCTACCAATACCATGTCGAGCTCATCTACCAAAAGTCAAATGAAACCAGATGAAATCGAAAGTTGCATCCTAATCATATTATGTTATCTGAAAAAAAAAATTCCTTTAATAGAACGAATATGCTATTTCATCCAAAATTAAAAAAATGACTAGAAAGATATATAAAATATCAAAATCTTATTCTTATAGACTTTTTTCCCAACGACTTATACTTATATTATGCCATCGAGATAGCAATACACAATTCATCTGTGTGCAAATAGTGAATGTCTTATTTTGTTAACTGTATAAATGAATAATAAACACAACTAGAGTAGAAATAAAATATATCTTACGTGGGTATGAAGGAATGTCATCGCAGAAAACAGCTTCGCCGGTCGCTTGCTCCAAAGCGGATTTGTGAACTTCAGGTCGACCTACTGGGTCATCTGCGCGCTGACCCGGGGCTACCATCTTTTTAAAAAAATACATAAGAGAATGCATGCCTATGTTTATGAACAACTATAGAAGTGGATTTAGTTATTTTTAATTTCTTTGAAATTTAATTTTATTCAATATTTTCAAGTGCTATGCAAACGCCTCCAGTATGTTGAAACCAAAAAAGTGAATAATAAGTTGGCATGCGATATACGTGTATAATATATGATTCTGCATGTTTGTACCTGATAAATTTGACTACTTTTTGGTATGATGTTCTTGTAGGGGGCGCAAGCGCTTTGAGTTTTCGCGTCGACTTTACTTGTTAGTGATGGTATCTTCAGAAACAGAAAACTCAAATTAGAAAACAAGAAAAATCGACATTATTGGAAAAAAACAAATAAAATGCAAATAAAAGCAAAACTTACCTTGGCTGATTCTAGTCCCTCTAAAACTTGCAGATAAAATTTGAAAAACAAACTGGTGGCCAACGTTCGACGGTACTCAGTCATACCGCCAAAGGCGCCAGGAGCAAGTGGAAGGTCTTCGGAAATGAGAGAGGTTGCCTGATCGACAAGAGAATCGTCCCATTTTCTGACAAATAAAATTAAGAAATTCAAGGACGTTGATCATTTCCAGGAACGTGAAGAGGTTTTGTTTTGTTATGCTTGAGCGATGCAAATGTTGTCGAAATGCCTACTTTCCAACCAGTGTCGTCATGGTTTTGGTAGCCATTACCGTGGTGGGTGCCATGCCACCATAAGCGATTCGCAAATCTTGAATCACATTGGAGCCTGGTTGAAAGCGAACTTTCATTCCCGCGTTCACGATGGCGATGTCGTCTTTAAGACGACGCGAGTGTTTGTAGGCGAAATAGTACTCGTTCTAAAAATAGGAAAGTTTCCAGTTGTCCCAAATTTATCACATTGAAACAATTAAAAAATGTAGAAATAAATTTGGAAATTTTGATCAATGAAAATTTTTAATAGAAATAAATTTGAAAAATATAGATAAAAAGTAATCAATACGTAACTGCGTATGTGAACGGCACATGAACGGACACGAGCACATCTTGAGGATTTACGCTGGTTCTTCGAAATCCAGTGAAAAATCCTGAATCCATTTTCATTTCTCGCTCTTCATGTTGTTCTTCTCCTCCATTTTCCCCATTTCCATTCCTTCTCAATATCCAATCGAGTCTCTTCTTTCTTACTTTCTTATCGCTTTTTGACACAATTTGCCCTGGAGGTGTAATGATTTAACACGTGCTATTATTGAAATTTCTTATTTTCAGTATCCGGAATCATCAATGAAAGTTAATAGATGGCGCTTTTTTTTACCTTTTGTTGCAAAACGTAGTGTACAATCTGCTGCCAGCAGCAAAGGATTTAAATCTGAAAGCTGGCTAGCTGTCATGATATTTCCGGCAATGGACTGCCCATATAAACACAAAGGCATCACGATTTTTGAAATGTGGGAGAGCGTTATTCATTTTCAATTTTAAAACGTCAAGCAAAATTTGACATACCGCCACGTTTCGAATTTGATTTCCAGCAAAGAGTTGTAGAATTTCAGTCATGGCCACGAAAATTCTGGTCTTGGACTCTGGAATGTTTTTATTTGGTTATTTTTAAAATAAACATTTTAATATTTCACTCATCTCGGAACACAAACTATTTTAGATCCTTACCCGGCTGGTTCGAAATGGCTTTACGGAGAATTTTATCAAACTCGCTTATGGTGACTCCTGCTCCAACAGTGATTCCATCGTCGTTGTAGCTGACTGCTCTCAGCTCTGGAATAGCCGTCGGAGCGATTTGTACTGGGTAACAATTGTTCTTAAACAAAACTTCGACTCCTGTAAAATCCAGCCAAAAAAATAATATTTTCTAAAATTAAAAAAAAAAACAGTTACAACAATTTATACACGTTACAACAATTTATACACGTTTCAATTATTTTTCACGCTATGCAATTTATGACATGTTTTGATGATAATAAATACATTAACAAGTTGAATAAGTTTGATTTGTTTTCAATGCTTTGCTATCAAACTAAAACACTATTTTTTATTAGAATTACTAAATAGTTTCTCAAGTTAAAATTAAATATAGAATTGCAGATAAAGTTATAACCTACCCACTTCCGTGTTACCAACAACCAATTTCGCCTGTGGAAATTCAGATTTCAAATCCAGCAGCTGCTTCATAGAGTTGGGTCGAATCCACTGCACACGTTGCGATTTGAAAACTAAAAACTGTTCGTCCAATTCCGGTGAAAGCTGATTCGACAAATTTAAACACAAATGAAAAGACGAGTCCTACCGCTTAGTTGCATAATTATTGATCATGCAGCACGATATAGGGGTAATAAAATAATAGAATTAAACTTACCTTAAGCTCAGGAGGAAATATTAGTTCTTGGCTGGGATCGTAGGGCGCAAAGCCAGAAGCAGAATAGGTTGATGTTTCGACCTACGCAAAAAAGTAATCAATAATTCAAAGGATTTCAACAGCGAATTTATCAATTGAAATTGACACATTGCACTATGAATAAAATAACTAACCGCGTCATCACTGTCATCGTCATGACAGTGTCCATTGACTCCGTTCACACCGTTGATGGCATGGTCCCCGTTGATTCCATTAACGAAATGGACCTCATTGACGCCATTTAAGGCTTGGAAATTTATGGCTTTGACGTGTTCGACCCCATCGTCGCCATTGACTCCGTTCACACCGTTGTGGGCATAGTCCCCGTTGATACCGTTGACTCCGTTAACGGCATGGACCCCATTGACGCCATTAATGGCTTTGCCACCATTAACACCGTTGACTTGCTTGCAGCACTGTCCGTTGACAGCCCCACCGCAACATCCGCCGTCTTTAGCAAACGACTTGAAGCCTTCTAAGATGGGACGGTAGCCAGTGCATCGACAAATGTTTCCTGATGACACAGCCAACATATTACATATGAAGTTACTATATTTAATCATACAGTTATTCCAAACATTTTAATAAAAATAAAATAAAAATCAGCTAAGCTAAAATTTGCAAACTGATATGAAATAGATGATTAGTCATTCCAAAATGTAGTTAAACATTCTTAGAACTGTAGGTACCTTGAAAAATGTTTTGAATGTTCTCGACAGAAGGACTGGAATTATTACGAAGTAGGGTGTACATGGACATGACGAATCCGGGAGTGCAAAACCCACATTGTGTCCCGTGAGCTTTTGCTATCCTTTCCTGTAGAAAACAAATATAAGCGTTTTAATTCTTTAGTTCTAGAAACTTTTTAAAAATCAATTTTTGCAAAAGAAAGCAAGTCTACAGATGTAATATTGATTATTCGTATTTTGGAAATGCATTTCGACCTCTAACTAACCTGAACAGGGTGCAAAGCAGTTCTGGTGGATCCTATTCCTTCAACCGTAGTTACCGCAGTTCCGTGGACGGCGCCGATTGGATATAGACACGCGTTTACACTGATGTGTCTGAAATTTAGATCTCAAGTTAAGGTTTTTTTATAAATTAAATTTGCCATAATTAATTAGTGCCATCAAACATTCGATTCTCATTTATATAAAAATATTTATTAAAATTTAGAAGAATTTAGCATTTGCTTAATATTGGCCGCACTTGATTATGGATATATATATTTTTATAATATTCGCAAAAGGTAATGAACGTTAAGCAAAAGGATACTCTATGACGTCATCGATATGGTTGTAGCGGGACAGCATGACAGTGCAGGCTCCACACCCACCCTCTGCGCATCCTAACTTGGTCCCGCAAAGAAGCACTGGATATTGAAATGAGTCAAGAAATATAATCCAAGGAAAACGTCTAGTGAATTATAGAATTTAAAACATACAATTAATGCACACCTAACAGTAATAAAGCTCCATTTCAATCTCTTTTATTTATATTGATATATTTATTTCAAAGGATACGTTTTTGCCGCAGGTATTGAATCAGCGTGTATTCCGGATCCACATTGTCATCAACGATCTAGTTATTTTTAACAAGCGCACGTGTTAATAAATTTACAACTTTTTTCTGGTCATGGTAGTACATTGCCCTCTTCATTGTCAATGAAATTGTTGAGTGGTAAAAATTGAGAAAACCGATTAAGTAAAAATAAAATCAACGTTTTATTGAGTGGTGATTGATAGAAAACGCCTTCAATTACTAACAGTCTGACGAGGATATGGTACTTGTCCACGGTATAAAGTACTGAGACTGTGACACGGATATAAATTCAGCGCAGTTTAAACGTGTTTTACACATGTTCAGATAAGGAAACAGTTTCAAAAGTTAATCTCAACACATACTTGAACATCTACAGAA